>QEOT01003473.1:160041-247641 GCA_003123785.1 Pterocarya stenoptera | reverse complement strand
CACACACACACACACAAGCACAAAGGAAGAGAGAGAAACCAAGGATATCCGCATGTTCTTGAATGAATAAGGGGTTCTTTGCAAGGCCGCCACATGCAAGTATTGTGTCAATCTGTGAAACAAAAAAACAGAAGAAAGGTTAAACAAGTTTAGGAAGAACAAAATTTTCAAAAAGCATCGACCCGTTCAACAGAAATATCTGGAAAGGTCCATAAGATGTATATCTAATTCCAAATCTCTACGGAGCAGAAGGGTCTATATTCTTACATTGTGACCATGGGCATTGCAATGCTCTACAATATGACGTGTGCCATATGCAATACCCTGTAGGGTAGCCAGGTATAGAAGAGCTAATTGCTTCTCACTAGAGTCAAGCGTTAAGCCACAGACCACTCCTTTTGATTTGGGGTCTGCAAGAGGAGACCTGAGACATAACACATTTAGCAGCTTAAATTTTGGAAGAAAAGTTTTGGCAATATGGGCTGAGAGATCAAGCTTGGCTCTATAAACATTTACCTGTTCCCATGGAAGTCAGGGAGGACATGCATATCTTCAGTCAAAGAAGCAAGAAATGGACGCTTCAGATCAAGCATCGTTGTTTCCAATATCTCGTTCAGAAGTTCAAACACAGAAATATCTGGAAGATTATAAGAAGGAAACATAGATAAAGCTATGTTAGGCTTCTTATGCAAAGACATTCATAAAAAAGTTCAGAAAGCTAAATTGAGTGAACAATCTCACTTCTAGAAGCAGCACGATTAGCAAGGGATGGAGATGCAACATGGTTTTCAATTACATGATCCAATAATGCACCAGTAGCACTCTGACCACCTTCTGTGAGCCAATACTCAGGTACCATAGCTAAACATGTAGAAAAAACAGAAACAGATGATTACGCAACTACTTGTAGATACCAAATTATCAGCTGCAAAACTACTTATCTCCTACAAAGGACATCAAGTTATAGAATTTTCTTTTCTTTTCTTTTATTCTTATTATTTTTTAAAAAAAAAAGCATCCCTCACAATTTACTAATCAAGTATCTTTGTACGACGAGGAAAATCTTAAGTGTTCCATGCCCCAAAAAATTGCATTGTTCACCTAATGTTGTCTTAGATTAGGAGGGGATGAGGATAGGCCATGCTAGGATGGGATTATAATAGGATGTGTTAGGATTTCCAAGGTTCTTCAGCACGTCAACTTTGAAACATGATCCAATCCCTTCAGCCAAATACTGAACATGAAGTTCCAGAAACGTACCTGACCAGAATGGTCCCCAAACTCCTGGAATGAACAACTTGCTACGTGATACAGCCATATGGCAAGTAGAAGTTCCACAGACTAATACCATCCGGTGGCATATAGCTTCCACATCACCCTCTGAAAACATAGGAAAATATCATTTTTTAATATGTATATACATTATGCTAAATTAAGCTACTATATCATGATATAAGATAATCTTTCGATAGGCCATAACCTTTAGCATCAGAAGCTAACTGTGGTACACTTTCCATTACCCCCACACCACCAGCATGAGCATCAATCAACGAAGTCCCAACAGGAATTCCTGCTACAAGACCCAGTTCCTGGAAATTCAAATGACTTAGGTAAGCAACAAACTGACCAGAAGATATGTGTCAATAGTATCAAGTTAAAGCACCCTCCAAAAGCCACAGAACTTGGGATGTGTCGCGTTTTAGTGCAACTGAATAAATATGTTTGTTTTGCTAGTGGACCTCAAGAGACGCCAGTTGAAATCAATGTGAAATCTTCAGTACAAAATTTCTTGCCTTCGCGGCAGCTGGAGTAAGACCAGAACCCAAAGGATGGCCAGGGTAAGCTACACTTCGTCCTGTTGACATTGTTCCTTGCCATGTTACAGAAGCAGCAGGAATAGCAAAGAGTACAATAAAGAATTAAAATTGGGACTATTTTTTTATTAAAAAAAAGTGGATTATAGACTTGACCTAATAACCAAGCAACAAATGATTATTAATTTCTCAAGTTTACCTGTAAAAAAAATAAAGAACGAAGAGAGGAGATCTATTTCAGGAATACTACTACAAATAGGAACACAATTATTAGAGTACAGATATCCAGATCAACCACCAAAGGCTTTCTTTTCTTTCTCATTACTTTTTTTTTTATAAGTAAGAAAATAAATCTAGCAAACTGAATACATAATGCTCAAATCTTGGCAGTTTTTATTGGCACCGAGCATCCGGAACAAAGTCCCAACAAGAAAGAACAGATTCAACTGTTCAAAGAAAGGTCGAAGGATTCTAACAATAGGATCAGACAGGAGTACCCAAATATTTATATCCATCTGTAAAACCATCAGCATACTTGTGCAAGAAAAGTAATTAGTTTCCCTTTGTCACACACACACTACGCCATTCCACTCACAATGTCACTGTATGGTGTGGGAGTTTTGCGAAGATTAAACTAAAACTAACACCAAATATACAGTTCCCATAAAGTTATTACTATATAAGCATCTGTCGGCCATTCCCCAGTTATCGTTTGAATTGAACCCGCCCCCCGCCGGGGGGGGGGGGGGGGGGGGGGNATAAAGAAATTGTCCAACAAGCATACCTATCTTCGCATGATGCCCATCTACAAGATCACCTAATCCAATCTCCTCCCAGAAGTCATCATCCCATCCACAAGCTTCCATATCGCGGGAATCTTTTTCACTGGCTTGATGCATGTGCGCATGCCCAAGATAAGTCCATTTGCACACTGTGGTGCATAAACTCCGAGTATCATCTCCTGTTGCCCTAGAAGAATACAAAAAATCAGGGTAATCATCAAGCTGCAATCCAATTTGACTTTGCACATAAGAAAAATACCAGGACTTTCATCACGACTGGCATACTCCAAGTACCTGTATGACAACCAATCGCTCAAGTCCATCCACCTGAACACCATTGACCAAGATTCTTGCAAGTTTTCTTTCACCCATAGAAGCTGAAAATATTAGACCGTATCAGAAAATTGTCAAAAGAGAAACAGTATTTGCTACCCAAAATTTAAAAAATAATAATAATAGAAGTAGTTGATTGCCATGCTAGTTAGAATCTAACTGCCTCACCAAAGCACATTTTATACAATTTTATTTTGAAGAAATGACATATGGGGATCTTTATGATGGTCATCTGCCTTTTTCAACAGTATCATTCATGAACCTGCATGCCCAGAATCACTGTTTTTAACTTATCAACAGACTCAAATTTCTAGATTTGCCATTTTGCTTTTGAACAGCCTGACAAGTTTCTTGATGCTCCACCAACTCTTTGGGTAGTGACTGCTGTATACGTCCCCTACAGTCTTAGTTTCAGTTTTCACAGCAAAAACCCAAACTACTTCTGTGTTCAAGTACATCAAAATCACTCACATACCTTGTTCTACGTTGCACATTGAGCAAGGACAATGATGTGGTGGTTCAATTCACAGTCAAGTTCCCTAAATTAATGAAAAACTTACTGACATCAATTGTGCAAGGTGTTTCATGCTACAAAACTATATTTTGTTATTTTAGTTTTCAATTAGCACAACACTGATCGAGTCAAGAATAAAGGTTCTTTGAAAGATCTTCAGTATTAACACCCAACTACGAGGAAATCATAAGAAAAATGTACAAACCATATTTCTTGTGTTTCCATGAAATCTTCCGTACTTGGTCAACCACCACTTTATTTTAAAAAATAAAAATAAAAAATCCATGCAATCTATGTCGTCTAACTTTGGGAAATATGGTAAGTGGCTGCAAATCAACTTCAAAAGGTCCATTTAGAGATAAAAGTTCACCCTATAAACACAAAGCAGACCAATTGCTCTTAGAATCCAACACGATGATAACGACAACAACTACCATGCATCTGGAATCTTGCTAATTTAAAACACATAACACACGATTGTATAGTGCAAAAGCTATGATATTAGATTATACAGGTCATAGAAGTACCTTTGGAGGCTGCATCTCCGGGGAAAGGGATCCACCACAGTACTGTAACACCGGTGAATTGCGGGAATTGATCCTTTCAGCCTGTTCTACAGCTCTATGGTCCATCCATACTATGACATTTCTTCTTGAATCACCACTCCAAGAAACTGTGACAGGAGAGCCATCGGCATCCACCGCAACTGAAAGATGTAATAAGAAACTTATGACAGGGTTTTCTTTTCCAAAATAGTATGCCAAAGCAAGCTACCTGCAATTACATACCAAGAGAACAAGTGGCTGCAAATCCCAAACCCTTCACTTCGCCAGCGACAACATCAGCAAGGGAGCATGCTGATTTCACAGCCGCACAAATGGCATGCCATATATCAGTAGAAGATTGCTGGTTTGGAAAAGAAATTTTGTCAAAGATCTATATCCCACGTTTAATACACATCTATTGCTTTGCTCGACAATTATATTGACCTTCGAATGACCTTCCAAGTTACAGGTGACTAGGTGCATATAGCTATATCATACATACGGCAGCTTTAATTCAGAACCGTGCCCAAAAACGGAACAGGATCTCTCCATTTAACTTGAAATAGATAATAGGATCTTTATCCAATTAACTAATATCGGTGTTAATGAATTTCAATGGCTCGCTACCATTACCTCAACGCAGTTTCCGTCTTTCCAAATCTGTATCGGGCTACTAGAAGAACCCAGAAGCTTCCCATCCTCATCAAACAGACCTGCATGAAGAAGCCGAAGGCAACAAATAATTCGTACCGTTTAAGGAGTTTAGTGACTGCAATTAACATTCTTCACAAAGATGCATCAAACTCGGAAATATGCGGAGTATCAGTCCTATTAATATAGGGATCATCTCATCAAAACATAAAAATCAATCAATACAGAGAAAGTCATTACATATTTATTATATATGTAAAGAGGAGAGAGAATACCTGCGCGGGCGCTGCCGGTGCCGACATCGACGCCAATAAAGATGGTGCGGGAAGGAGCGGAATCGGGTGTGGCGGTGGAGGTGACCATTTCGAGGAAGGAGGACCGAGAGTGTAGAAGTGGGTTTGTTTCGGACCACCCTCTCCTTTTACCAGACATTTGTTTGCTTTGCTAATTCTCCCTTTATCTACTTTGTCTCTATCTTTCGTTGATTTGTGTGGATGATTCAAGGATTATACGTCTAATCATCACCTCTTTTTGATCTTCTTCGATGCATAAAGATTTGGAAAATTCCTTCTGGAGATTGTCCGTATCTTTTATAACGGACTGAAGATTTAGATCTCGACGGTCTCGTGGTAAGGAAAGGTCCCCCGGATCTTCTACTGTAAATACATGATTATTTAGTTTTATCTCATTTGCTTTTACATACACTGAATTGAGATCAAAATTAAAATTAAAAATTGAGTAAAATATAATTAAAATATATTATTTTAATATTATTTTTATTTTTAAATTTAAATAAATATAATTATTTATTTTATTTTATATAAAAATTTAAAAAATTATAATAATTAAATAAGATGAAGTGAGAGTATATATAAAATGAAACGAGTAATGTATGTTAAATTTGTGTTTAGAAGACAAATTTAAAGACTGGATTGTGGGATTTTTATATCTCTTTCTTTCGTTCATTTCAATAAATTATATTTTAAACTTTTATAATGATAATTATTTCACATGATAAATAGGCAATTTATTTCTTAAGGGAAGACGTGTCATGCCAAGGCCTACTGTATTTAGTATAAAATTTTGAAAAATATTTTGACCACAAAAAAAAAAAAAAAAAATTACAAAAGTATATCTACAAAAACAAATGACTTGATGTGATATGTCGGAGTGTAAAATTAATTTTATTATAAAATATATCTAATGTACTACGTTAAACTATGTCAATTTATAAGTTTATTTTTATGATCTTAATATTTGTCTAAAACATTTTAACCAAAAATAGCACTTCATACAAATGTACTCTTTGTATGGTCGTAGCATTCTCTAATGTACTATTTCTAGGATTTTTAATTACTAAAAGGAAAATATATATATAAATTGTAAAATAGTAGTAAATGAAATGTAAATATATCATTATCCATCTAAAAATTAGAAAGCATCTCGATGATAATTTTTTTTTATCCGTAAACAATATTTTATTGATTATACAAATAAAAAATAGTCCAAATACATTATATATATATGATAGGCATTCCGATCATATACATATATATATATATATATATATACACACACACATGATAGGAATGCCTATATGTGATGTTCTAGTGACTGCCTGCTAACTCTAAATTTCCCCTCATTTGTTAACCGCTCACAATTTTTAAGATGCCATTTGGATAGTAAGTTGAGATAATATGAATTGAGATAAAATGTGAAAGTTAAATAAAGTATTATTTTTTAATATTATTATTATTTTAAAAATTAAAAAATTTAAATTACTTATTATATTTTATGTGAAAATTTAAAAATGTTATAACGATAAAATGATATGAAAGGAAATGATTATCTTCACTATCCAAATGGAGCTAAAACTCTTGTAATTCCCTTCCATTACTATAATTATGGATGTAAGACTGGCGGTCCGGACCGGATAACTGACCAGTTCGGTCCGGTCCGGACCGAAACCAGCCTCGAATGGAAATAGTGAAAGGCTGGTTTCGGTCCATAGAAACCCAGGAATTTGGTCTTCGGTCCGGTCCTAGGGTGGGCACTTCTCGAACCGAACAGAACCGGACCGGACCGAACCCAAACATTAATATTTTTATTTTTATCAATATATTATTTTATATAATAATTGTATAATAAATTTTATAATTTTCATCTAACTTAGCCCTATTTACAAGTAACAAATTAACAATTAATAATGTAACATCATCAATATAATTATAAATTGATAACTAAATTAAATCACTATAAAGAAAAAAAAAATAGTCTATAATTATTAATTATAAAGAAATCATATAGTCTATAAGTTTATAATTAATAGTCTAATATAGAACTATAGCAATAGTATAATATTAATACTATTATATAGTCTACTATATTATATAGCAATATTCATCACTTAAGTATAAATCACTATAATTATGAAATGATAACTAAGCTAAATCACTATAAAGAAAAAAAAAATGGTCTATAATTATTAATTATAAAGAAATCACTATAGTCTATAAGTTTATAACTAATAGTCTAATATATAACTATGGTAATAGTATAATATTAATACTATTATATAGTTTACTATATTATATAGCAATAATAAATCACTATAAGTTTATAACTAATACTAATATATAACTATACTAATAGTATAATATTAATATTATTTAAAAAAATTAATTATCATTTAAAAAAAAAAACCAAATTTGATAAAAGAATTTGAAGGAAACGACGCAGTTCTCGTCTGCCTCTGGCCCTCTGCAGCTCTACTTCATCAAAAATAAACCCTAAGTTTCTAACTCAGGATTCAGGAACTCTCCTTTTGTGCCTCACTCTCTCACGGTCTCGACTCTCGGCTCTCACCCAGCACCCGCACCCGTCTGCGTCTTTCATCTCTCAGCAAGCAGCGTAGCAGCTAACTCTCTCGTCCCTCGTCTCTCGTCTCTCGTCTCTCGCGAGTCGCCACGGCCCATACTCTCTCGTCCTTGTCTCCGTTTCTCTTCCAGTCTACCACGTAATGACCGACCCTCGGCCTCACTAGTCGGCAGTCACCACGCACAGACCCTTCAGCCTTCACCTCACAGTAATTTTATATTTTTGTGTTTTTTAAATTACTATAAATTACAAATCTGGTAGATGATTTTATTGGAGTTCCTGAATCCGAAATTTAAGAATTTAGTGATGTTTCTAGTGAATTTTAGTCTAATTTAGTGATGTTTAATGTGAATTTAGTCTAATTTAGTGATGTGAATAGAAATTTAGTGATGTTTGAAATTTAGTGATGTTTTGTTGAAATTCCATGAGTGCAAAACTCATATATTATCCTTTGAATATTAAAATGACCAATAATTGATTGTTAGTAAATAATTGTCCTCAATGACCGAATGGTTTGTCATAAATAATTGTCCTAAATGTAGTATATATAATATTATTTATTTAAATTATTTTCTTTTATTGTCAGTAAAGGATTGTCCTAAATGTAATATTATTCCATTCTTTTTTTGCTAGATGGACTCTTTCCAGAATTTATTCCACAAGACTCTATTACAGATGAAGTTGAGCCAACACAACCTACACAAGGCAAGACATTCCTCCACTCCCACCCAATGCAAGTACTAATATTAGACCGAGTGGTGGTGGTAGACATAAGTCAATGGTTTGGGATCATTTTACAGTAATACCAAAATGTGATCCAAATAAACCTAGGGCTGCATGTAATTATCATGGTGCTTCATATGCATGTCATACGACGACCAACGGTACAAAGTTCATGAGATATCACATTGAACACCAATGTAAGAAAAGTTCGTTAAATAAGACGGATAAGTCCCAAACCACTCTTAATTGGAAGGGGGTGAAGGAAGTAGTAATGGGGGATTAGTGCCCATAGCATTTAGTGTTAAGGCTTGTAAACAAACCTTAACAAAAATGATCATTCTTGATGAGTTGCCCTTTAGGTTCATTGAAGGAGAGGGTTTCAATAAGTTTATACTCGTTGTTTGCCCTAAGTGGGTAAGGATTCCATCCCGTGTTACCGTTGCGAATGACTGCTTTAGTGTGTATATAAGGAAAAAAAATAAGTTGATAAGTACTCTTCAAGGGCAACGAGTTTCCCTCATCACGGATACATAGACATCCGTGCAAAATCTCAACTATATGTGTCTCACTGCTTATTTTATTGATGATAATTGGAACCTACACAAAAGAATTCTTTCTTTTTGTTTGGTTGAGAATCACAAGGGTAATACACTTGGTAATGTTATAGAGATGTGCTTGCATGATTGGGGAGGCCGAAAGTATTTGCAATCACACTTGATAATGGAAGTTCTAATAACGGAGCAGTTTCTTACTTGAAAAAAAAATCAAGAATAGAAGGGACACTATTTTGGAATATGAATTCTTGCATGTTCGGTGTTGTGTCCACATCCTAAATTTAATCGTCCGTGAGGGGCTAAGAGAATTTGATGAATCTATTGTGAATGTGAGAGGTGTTGTGAAATATGTTAAGTCCTTGCCTCAAAAGTGGACTACATTTAAGAAGTATATTGGGTTGGAAGAAATTAATGACAAAAGTGACATTTGTTTAGATGTACCAATTAGGTGGAATTCCACCTAACTTATGTTGGAGGGGGCTTTAAAATTTCAAAAAAATTTTGAACGGTTGGAAGAAGAAGATTATGGATTCCTTACTAGTGTTAGAGATGAGGATGATGAAATAGGTGATGTGGTAAATAGAAGAACATCAAATAAGTTAGGGCCTCCCAATAATAACGATTGGGAGAAGGCAAGGTTGTTTATAAGATTTCTCAACTATTTCATGATGCAACTCTATCTTTTTCGGGGGGTAAATATGTGACTTGCAACTTCTTTTTTTTGAGTTAGTTAAAATAGTCGATGCAATTGCAATAGAATGTAAAGAAGGAAGCCCCGTAGTGGGATTAATGGCCACAAATATGAATAAAAAATTTAAAAAATATTGAGGTAACTTGGATAATATGAATATGTTATTGTTTGTTGGGATTATTCTTGATCCTCGGTACAAGTTTAGATATTTTAACTTCGCATTGAAATAGATGTATGCCAATGATCCCAAAAAAGCGGTTGATTTGAGTTAGAAGGTTCGAGATGCTTTAACCCGCATGTATGAGGCATACATTGAGAATGAGGAAGGTAACAATTCTAATCTACAACAAGCTCAATAGCAGCGTACAAGTTCCCCATGTGAAGCAGTAAATACTACAGATGGTAGTTGTAGTGGACCTAGTGGTAGACATAAGGATAGGACAATAGAAAGAATGGCCATATTTCAGCAATGGTTAGAGTTGGAAAACTCTTTGGAAAACAAGAATGAGGTTGATAGATACTTAACTAATAATTGTGAAAAGGCATTTCCTATTTTTGACATTCTTAATTGGTGGATGGTTAATTCAGTTAGATATCCTGTGTTTTTAAAAGTTGCACGAGATGTACTTGCAATACCAGTATTTATTGTTGTCTCTGAATTTACATTTAGCACGGCAGGTCGTGTTCTTGATCATTTCTGAAGTAATCTATCTCCGATGATGGTTGAAGGTCTCATTTGTACATAGAATTGACTTCGATCTTATTCTACTCCAATTAATCTTAAGACTTTAATAGATGAGGTGGAGAATTTTGATAGGCAGTTTGGTATGTTTCTTACTTCATTTTATAACTCTTAATTTGTTTTTTATTATTTGATTATTAAAGGTAATAATTCTTAATTTGTTTTGTTTATTTATTGTGTAGAGCTTGTTCGTGACGGTGATAATTCTATGGAGGCGTCAAATACAATGTCTACAACTAATGCAAGCTAATGAGGTGAATCTGTTTTAGCTTGTTTGGTTTTAATTTTTGCTTTTGCTAATTAATTGATTTGTTTAGACTTTACAGCGTACTGTGAAAATCTTGCAGGTATGCCATGCCAAAAAATGCAGGGACCACGACTTAGGAGCTGCCAGGAGAATAATTGAAGTGAATTTGTATTGATGTAAATTGTAATTTGTATTAAGAGATGAGAGTTATGTTTCATTTTATTATTTTAGACCTTTTAATTTTTCAATTTTTTGGACTTGTATAATTTTTAGTTTTTATTATCTATGCTTGAGATTTGAATGGTTGTTTTTATTTTTCTCTCTTTTAGAAGTTAAAATTTGCTTGGAAATGTTATTTCAATTTTCTTTCGTTATCTAGTTTAAGTTTTTAACCTTATTCAAATTGTTTGGATGGATATAGATAAATTTTATTTTTTGTAGTAAAACCTTTTATTCAAATATATTGTATATAGACAATTTTTTTTGGCTTAAAATTGGATAAAATGTTAGTGAATTTTTTGTTGGGCCAAAATAATATAGGAAATTCGATTGGGCTATTGGCCCATTAAGAATAGGGTGGACTGAATAGGACCGACTGGACCAGTCCGATCCTTATGTCTATTCAGTCCGGTCCAGAGTGGAAAAATTCTAGACCGAATTGGTCCGGTTCGGTCCGTAAAACATCCTCGGACCGGATCAAATTCACCCCTAACTATAATTGTTATACATATGTATTTTATTAATTCGTTGATTGCGAAATCAAACTTGTTTGGGTTAAAGATAAAATCAGCACCAGAATTTACGTTTATACAAATCAAGATTATAGGTTTTAACTTTCGCACTATTCATATATAAAGATAAAATAAAATAAAAACTTATAATTAAGCAACTCAGTCAATTTTCCATTAAAAATTAAGAAGAGAGTGACGCGTGGCCAAGTACGGAACCAGTGCATCCACCAGGGGAGGCCAAAGTATATAGGTGAAAATATATTAAAATCATGATATCTTAATATATAACAAAATAATATTATAAAATGTTGAATGATGATAAAATAATATTTATAAAATATTTATAACGAAAGAATATTGAATGATGATAAAAGATAAGTTTTTATCAAGAAAAATAAAATCTTTAAAAGTATCCATGAAGGCGTGAAGAAGGAAAAAATGAGGAGAGAATTAAAACACTTCAATTTAGGTTTGGATAACAGGAGTTTTTTTATCTGATCTCATATTATCTCAATATAAAAACAACATAAATATAAACACTTTTTAATTTTAAATTTTTAACTTTTTCATATAATTATTACTTAATTATTACAATTTTTTTAAATTTCGAAACATAACATAAAAAATAATTCAACTTTTTTAAATATCAAAATAAAAATAATATAAAAACATTATTTTATTTCAACTTTTTATTTTTCCGTTCTCAAAATTTCATAAAACATCTTAACTAATATCATTTCACTATTATTTATAAATTATTTCATTATTATTCACATATATCTCATTTCTTTTAATCTCACTATCCGAACACGGCCTTAATATTCTTAAATAGAAATAATTCAATATCTCATTATTGATTATTATTACCTATTTGAATGAATTAAATGAGTCGTGAGTTAACAAAAAATAAATGGACTTTAGCGGTTGAGCCAATTTTGTGGGGGCGAAGCCTAATTTTGATTGGGACCAGACTTTATCTATAACTATAAGATGTGGATATATATGGAAAATGTTAAATTTGCTTAGTAAAAACTTATAAAAAACTTTTTTCTTCCTGAGAAGTGTTAGTTATTGATATTTTTAAAATTATGAAATTTAAAATTTAAAATTTGAGTTTTAAATGAAAAGTAAGAAAATGAATCTTGTAAATAAATATGTAAGTAAAAATATAAATAAAACTATAAGTATATGTAACACTACAATATATATATATAATCAATTTATATACATCAAAGAAGAAGTATTACTATTTTTCAAGTTGGAATTTGAATGTATGTAAAATTTATATTATTACAAAAGTATTCTATAATTTTTTTTAGAAAAATCAAAATAGGAAGGGGAGAGGGGGTCATGGCCGACTCAGCCCCTTCTAGTTCCGTCTCTACGTGTGGCACAATTGATGTTTACAATTGACATGTTCTTTACAATGTTTACCTTGTATAAAAAAATAATAATAATTGAGCATTGCTATGCATCATCCTACACACCACACACCAAATTATTATTTATTTTTTTTTATTATTTTTCAATTTTTTTTATTTTACTCTTCTTGAAATATTTATATTTTTTAATTCATCATCCATATAATACATATTTAATAAGAGAAACAAATAAAAATAAATAAAAAAAATTATGGTGTGTGGTGTGTAGGATGATGCAAAGATTAATTCTTTTTCAAAATTCATCGCAATTTTCTTACCAAATAATATTTAATTTTAAATCTTCAATTCTTTCTATATAATTATTATTTAGTCATTATAACTCTTTTGTAAACTTCAAGATAAAACATAAAAATTAATATAATTTTTTCAAATTTTAAAATAAAAATAATAGTAAAAATAATAAAAATAATTTTATAATAATTTTATTAAATTTGTCCTATCTCACTTGACGAATCCCAACAAAACATTTTTACCTTGAACTGTTTATTATTATTTACATAATATTTAATTACTATTCATACAATTATAAGCTACTCTAAATTTTCAAAGGAGCTCTAAACCTCCATTTTTTAGTTTTATATTATATGTTTAAGATTTACTGATCGTGTCAATGAATATAAAACAAGGTAAAAATAAAAATCCAATGATTCTTTAAATAAGATGAGATGAGAATTTATAATTTTTTTTATTACTCAATAGTCATATACTATACACCCGTTGAAAATAAAATAAAAAGATAAAAAATAAAAATAATTGTATGTTGTAGGACTGCGAAGTAAATTTTTTCTTTTGTAAATAGTAATAAAAGATTTGTAAATAATAATGAAATATTCTAAATTATAGTATTTTATTAATTTTTGAAAAATAAAGAGAAAGTTGAATAAAAATATTATAAAGTGAAAATATTATTAAAATATAAGTTTTATTTTAAGATTTAAAAAAGTTAAATTATTTTTTATGTTTTGATTGAAAGTTTAAAAAAGTTATAATAATTAGATAATGAGTAGGTGAAAAATGTTTATATTTTAGGAATGTTTAGGAATAAAATTATAAAAAAATTTAAAGATAAAATAAAGAAAAATGTTACTTTGACACCTCATATATTTTAATTTTTTTAATTCTTTACTTAATAGTTAAAAAAATAACTATCAGTGTATTGATATATTTTTTTAAATGTTTTAAATATTAAAAAAATTAGAAAAAAATGAGAAGATAAATTTATGCTAGGCGGCACGCCCAACGGTCAATGCTGGATGGTAGCTTAGCACTACTCTAAAATAAATAATCTCTATTTTCAAACAACTCCTAGCACTCCTAATGGCTCTTGTAAAATACAATTTTTTGTATAATATAAAAAAAATTGATCAAAAGTAATTTTCAATGGATTTTGTATCTTCTTTTTTGTTTTACATTTTGCAATAGTAATTCTCTATATATAGAGAATACTATTCATCCTCTAAAACATTTTTAATTATTTTCTCTCTCATTTGATAGTTGTTTGGTGTTATGAGTTTTATTTGAAATCAATAAAAAATATTTTAAAAAAAGTTTTGGTTGTGTATTTTAAAGGATAAGATACATAAACCATTGGGAGTGCTAAGACCCCCTTTAGCTAGTAAAAATATTTAGGATAGGTTTGAAAGGTGAGATGAGATACAAAATTCTCATCTCATCTCATCATTACAACTTTTTAAAATTTTCACACAAAATATAATAAACAATTCAACTTTTTTAAATCTAAAAACAATAATAATATTAAAAAATAATATTTTAAACTTTCATCTAAAACTAAAAATTTTCATCTCACTATCCAAACCTAACTTATATTATATTATTTCATCATTACTACTTTTTTAAATTCTTACATAAATATAATAAATTTTTTAATTTTTTAAAATTATAAAATAATAATAATATTAAATAATAATATCGCTTCGTCCCAATATTCAAACCGCACCTAATCGTGTAGTTGGCAGCGTCATGCATTAATCACTCTGTAGTCTCTTTTTCATCTGGTCCCCAACATACGGTAGATATCCAACCTAAACTCCTATTATTTAATTTTTCCACTACCACTCGTTTAAACCCCAAAAACCCCAGCCCGCCACTCTCCCAGTCCCACCACCATGCCTCCCCTCTCCCACCTTTTCCTCTGCCGCCGCTACCACCTCAAGAACTTCTCCACCATCACCACCACCACCACCACCAACACACCCGTGACTCGCTCACCTCTCTACCTCCCTCTTTCTCACCCCACATTCCTTATCTGGGCCGCCAACACTTCCCTCGGTAAAACACTTGTCTCTGCCGGCCTTGCCGCCTCCTTTCTCCTCTCCGAATCCTCTTCCGATCCTCGAAAATTCCTCTACCTCAAGCCTATACAGACCGGCTTCCCTTCCGACTCCGACTCTTCCTTCGTCTTCCGTAAGCTCTCCCACCTCTCTCTCCGCCGCCAGCCCCATTCCCCCCTCTTCTCCTCCAACCACGTCCTCAGAGCCTCCCTCCCCGCCGCTAATTTGGTTTTGGGCTACGGGTGCGGTACGAGTTGCGAGCGTGGGATGGGTAATCTGGGGTGGTACGAGGAGAGGAGGGTCGAGGGGGAGGGGGGAAGCGGTGCGGTTTCTGAGTTGGTTTGCAAGACTTTGTACGCTTGGAGAGAGGCAGTATCGCCGCACTTGGCAGCTGAGAGGGAGAGCGGGGTGGTGGAGGACGCGGTGGTAATGGATACGCTGCACAAGTGCTTGAGAGTTGAGTTAGAAGGTGGTGGAGATGCGAGGAAGGAAATGGATGTTTTCTGCGTGGTTGAGAGTGCTGGCGGGGTTGCGAGTCCGGGGCCTTCCGGGTCGCTTCAATGTGACTTGTATAGGTGCGCGATCATTTTCTCCTTTTCGTTTTCTATTCTGTTTTGGCCCAAAATTGACGACGAGTGTTCAAATGGCTGAGTTTTGGTCGTTTTCTTTGTTGAATGGCGATCACCTAGTTTCCCTGTTCTTTTCCAAATTAGTTGAATATAATAAAGTCACTATCTCGTGCAAATTTTTATATGGGATTGTTTTGATTTCTGCCCTGCTCAAGTTATTTTTGGTTTAAGATTTTGAATCTGATATCGGATGTCTTTCTGATGAAATTGACTGACTGCTCAAGACTACTGGTTGTGTATCGAAACAGTGATCATATCAAGTGACGAAGGCAGGGAAATGCTGAACGAATTTTCATAAAGAGAAAAAACCTTAATGAAAAAGTGGTACTTTATAACAGGTGTCGCTTTGGTTGACGATATGAATAATGGGTAATGATAAAACACCAACTACTTGTTGTCTGCAATCTTAGAATAAAATAATATATTTTTAAATATATATTTTAATTTTGATTTTTATTTGATGCATTTAAATTATAATTCGTCCTTTTAGTGCCGTATCCTAGACCGACTCGTGTTTTCTCTACAGAAAAAAAAGTGGTTTGCACTTGCCTTATCGAATATGAATTTCTGCTGTTCAATGCTTTGTCAATTCAAGCTTGCTAAAATGGTCAGCCAGTATAGGCATATGAGATTTTCTTGGTCCGATATCGGTAGAGTAGGCATCCTACTGTCATTTAGGGCTCTTTTATTTTTAGAGATAGAGATGAAAAAAAGTGAAATTGTTTATTTTATTTTGTATGAAGATTTAAAAAAATTATAATGATAGAATTAAAAGTTTTCAAAATTTTAAATTTTGTCTTAAAAACAAACAAGACCTTATAATACAATCTGGACAGCTTCTGCATTTCTGGAATGCAGTGACCAAGCTCACATAAATAAGTGAAGGGGACTGAAAAATGGCTGCCAAACACGTTAAATGGGTTCCTCAACAATGACCAATAACCAATGTAACACGGGCTACTATAGGCAGAAAATTATTTGTGTGTTTTTAAAGCTTAAACATCTAGTTGTTCACCTATAAAAAAAAATCTCTCTGTGACCCTTAAGCTCAGATCTTACACTTATTGACAGGCCTTTGCGTTTACCTGCTATTCTTGTTGGAGATGGGCGGCTAGGTGGCATTTCTGGAACCATTTCAGCCTATGAGAGTTTGAAACTTCGAGGTTACGATATTGCTGCTGTTGTTTTCGAAGATCATGGCCTTGTAAATGAGGTGCCATTGTTGTCTTATCTACGAAATAGGTAAAATTGCTCTTACTAACTTTTTTCCCTTTTTGTTCACTATATGAATTTTTACAGACTTATATGCGAACTATAACATGTTCATCACTTTCTTTCTTTTTGATCTTTAACATGTTCATCACTATCTTGTTAACATTCTTTCATCATCCAATATTTCTAATTTTTCATATGTGCTACAAGGGATTTCACCTATTATCCTTCGTTTTTATTAAGGGTGCCTGTACTTGTCCTGCCACCTGTTCCTGAAGATCTGTCAAATGACCTGATGGAATGGTTTGATGAGTCTCGTGGTGTATTTGATTCTCTGAAGGAAAAAATGTTATCAGCTTATTCAGAGAGAATTAAGAGATTGCATGGCATGCCCAAGAAGGCGGGGGAGATTTTCTGGTGGCCATTCACTCAGCACAAACTTGTACCTGAAGGAGCTGTTACTGTGATTGATTCACGATATGGTGAGAACTTTGCGGTTTTCAAGGTTTGTGTCATAGCAATGGCCAATTGGTTGATATTCTCCTTTTTCCTTTCATATTCTTCTTCTTATATTTTTTCATTTACTTTCCTCATTTTTTGAAAGTGTTTTGTCTCCAACCCTGTCTTTGTCTCTCTTAATCATCTTATGCTGTGACTGACGACTACTGTAATAGGAAAAACTAACTTTGTTATGTTTCCGTTGTAGGCTCATAATAATGCATTCATAACACAACAGTTTGACGCATGTGCTAGTTGGTGGACTCAAGGACCTGATGCTACTTTACAGGTCGTTCGCGTGAATAGCTTCTAAGCTCTTTTTGTTCATTGAATTGTGTACCCAAAGTATTGGAAGTTTTCTTCTGTCCAAACCATCCAGTTGCTGTGCTGACATGATTTCCCCATCATTTTATTAATTAGATGTTTGCCCAAAGCACAGAGCTATTCCAATTCATATTCTTCAGTGGCTGTATCTCTGAAGTTTTTAATGTTATTTTTTTGTCTAGGTGGTTTCAGACTGAGCTTGCTAGAGATATGGGTTATGCTGCTGCAAGATTTGGCCATGTGATGTTTCCTGAGAATGTTTATGAGCCGGCGTTAGAGTGTGCAGAGCTTTTGCTTGAAGGAGTCGGGAAAGGTTTGTCCCCTTTTCTTTCTTTTCCCATCCATTTTTAGGAAAAAATATCTTCTTTTTTAAAAATAATTGGAAATTATTAGCGCACATATTTTTGAAAGAGTGATGTGTGCCGCCTAGCTTTGACCGCTGGGCGTGCCCACTAGTACAAATTCTATATTTTATTTTTTTATTGTTTTCCTTTTCCTTTTCCTTTTCCTTTTCACATTTTTAAAACATCTTTAAACATTTTAAAAAAATAAAAAATAAACCAATACACTAAAAGTCACTTCCTTAACCATTAAGTAAAAAAAAAAAAAAAAAAAATTTAAATCTATGAACGGTCAAAATGAGGGGGCAAAACTGGACGGCATATACTAGCATTTTCCTTTTTGAAATATCTTGATACTTGAGGCTGTTTCAAGTTATCAGTTGAATCTGTATTTTTGTAGATGACTCTCATCAAGTATGTTTGAGTAAATATTTGTTTCTGAGTATACTGTCGTCCTTAGTTTTAATGTCAATCAAAGACAATGCTGACGGGGGGATAGGATCCAAGGATATATTAAGAGCAGCTTTTTTTTCTCATTTATTTTCTTGTAATTTCTTGTGTTATTCTTTGTTTCCTATGTAGTTGATGTATAGTGATGATGCTACGGTTGCTTTGCATTCAGGTTGGGCTTCCCGAGTATATTTTTCAGATAATGGATCTACAGCAATTGAAATTGCTCTCAAGATGGCATTTCGTAAATTTTCCTTTGATCATGGACTTCTTTCAGATTTTCGCAAGGATAATATGGCTGGAAGTGGTGTTGAGCTTGTGGTGGGCCTTGCTAATCTTTTTCCCCTTGATCACTGCTAGTTTTCATGTTCTGTGATAAAGCAGTTTTTAGATAGTTATATTCTGTGATAAAAGGAGTACTGCAGTTTTTAGTTATTTTGTATGCACTCAGAACTTTCCCTTAAAATTAGAAAAGATACGCTGTTAACTAAGGTGGGTTAATTTTTCACAGGTTTTAGCTCTTAGAGGATCTTATCATGGTGATACTTTGGGGGCTATGGAAGCACAAGCACCATCTTCTTATACAGGCTTCCTCCAGCAACCATGGTATAAACACTTTGTGACAAAAGCATGTATTGAAAAATACCAAATCTATTTCTTCTATGTTTTGCATTTTGGAGATGTTGTAGTCAATAAATGGTATTAGGCCTCTACTTTTCTATGATTTCGTAAAAGTATTTCCAGGCTTTAGATGATATCAGTCAACACTTGAATAACTCATGCATTTGTTTACAAAAGCAGAATTAAGACATTGAAACAATTCGGTCATCATATAGTTTTTGCAAATATTTTGAGAGGACAGTTTCCTCGTTCTTGTCCAGAAAAATCAATTATCAATGGAAAACAATTAATCATCAATCTTGTTCATGAATTTTGTAGGTACACTGGAAGAGGCCTTTTTCTGGATCCTCCCACAGTCTATATGTGCAACGGTATATGGAATCTTGCCTTACCTGAAGGATTTCATTTTGAGATTTCGAAACTTGAAGATATAGGTAAACACATATGCTGTTATTGTTTATTGTCATTTCAGTGCCATCTCTCATGTCCATGTGACATTTTTTTCAGCCTTCAATTCGCGTGATGATATTTTTCATAAGAGAAGGGATGGGTCAGATCTTGCTGAAATTTATTCATCTTATATATCAAAACAAATATCACAATATTCAGGATCAGGAAGGTTTAACCATATAGGAGCACTGATTTTGGAACCAGGTAAGATAAGTCATATTGTTAGTTTGTTTTAGCTTCTTCTGTTGTCTGTTGTCTCTGGTAAATTGTCATTTCAGTTGAACCTTCTGAAACTGAAATAAACTTTTTCATCAGCTTCGTTCTATTCTTGATGCTTTGTAACTTGAAAAGGATATAATGAGTCCCATTCTGATTCTGACTTTGATGTCATCTACTGGATTAAAATTTAAAACTAATTGTGTCAGATATACTGCACCAGCTTGAATCTTACACACATAATCATACACATTACAAAATAAACTAGTTCTCATTTTGTTCTGACAACTTTATCGTTATTCATTGAGAAAATTGTTTCTCACAATTTTATGTGCATTTTCTGAGACCACTGCCCAAAATTTTCAATTCACTGGCTCATATGATTTTTCATATTTTATTGTAAACGGGGTTGTTTTATATATGAATTACTGTGTTCTGTGACTCTCAGCATTAATAATTCTATAGAAGCAGATCTTTTGCTAATATTGGTATCAGTGGATGCACACCTGCACACTGGACTGTGCATGGATGCAATTTTTTGGGTATTTGTATTAACCCCTAGGGGTCGGCTCAAGTGGTAAAGGTCTTGGTCTTAGTGGTATGTTCCCTCAAGGTCTTAAGGTTCGAATCCTCTTGAGTGCAAACAATTTCTAGGGGCCATCGGACTGGAGAAACTTCTCATTGAATTAACTGAGGTGCACTTACGGGAAACTCCTTGTCGAGGGCCTGTGCACTCTCAGGATTAGTCGGGAATTTGTTCTTGGACACCCGGTGATGTTTGGTATTTGTATTTGTGACATGGAAGAGATCATGTAATGTTATATGCTTTATTTTCTATTGGCATACCTGCTCTTGCCAGGAAACTACACATTTTTTTTTCATTCGATGTTCTGAATGTCATGCAGTTATACAAGGTTCTGGAGGAATGCATATGGTTGATCCACTTTTCCAGCGGGTACTTGCTAATGAGTGCCGACATAAAAGAATTCCGGTTATCTTTGATGAGGTCTTTACGGGTTTCTGGCGTCTGGGAAAGGAGGTTGGTTACCCTTTAGAGACATTACATTACCTTTTTCCTTTTTCCTTTTTCCTTGTTCTATTTCTGTCTAGATCACTTAATTGACTGGATATCTTTTTCCTTGCAGACTGCAGCAGAACTACTTTGTTGTGCCCCAGATATAGCCTGCTTTGGGAAGCTGATGACTGGTGGGGTTATTCCCTTGGCTACCACACTGGCAACAAATGCTGTATTTACCTCATTCCTTGCAGACTCAAAGGTAACTTATTGCACTGGGTTGCCCTGATTTCTTTTGTTTTTTTTGTTTCAAAAAATAAAAAAAATGTATAGATAATAATGCTATCATAGAAGGATAAAGTGTTTTAAGCAGTGAATGACCATTTTATTTGTTTGACTGCTTTTACCCTTTTGTGCCCTTTAAAGCCTTCTGTTGTTATGTACGAGGAAACAAAGACTTTTGTGGTCTTTGTATTCTTAAAATCCGAAATACCACCTGTATCTGAGAATCTGTGCTCTCCCTATTGTGCACACTCTTGTTCTTTGGAGTTCCTGATTCTGTTTAAGGCATTATAAAGTTCTTTAATCCTCTTCGTTCTGGTTATAGCTAATGGCCCTTTTACATGGACACTCGTATTCTGGACAT
Source organism: Pterocarya stenoptera (assembly GCA_003123785.1). Classification (NCBI taxonomy): domain Eukaryota; kingdom Viridiplantae; phylum Streptophyta; class Magnoliopsida; order Fagales; family Juglandaceae; genus Pterocarya; species Pterocarya stenoptera. Next base: position 226,302 of record QEOT01003473.1, on the reverse strand, counting down.
GCTATGGGGTGTACAGCAGCTGCTAAATCCATAAAATGGTTCAAAGATCCCCAGACAAACCTCAATGTCAATTCTGAGGGAAGGTCACTTAGAGAGGTATGCTGATTTTCATTTGCTTGTTTTCTGAATTTGTATATTACAAATCTTTTGTGAGCTTATATATGTATATATGTATACAATTATGCATCGTGTCACTCCAACCTTATATAGTTTACAATAAATGCAATAGATTTTTGCCATTGGTCTTTGTACAAAATAGTATTTCCTTCATGCCAGAACCACGAGGTGCAAGGTAAGGTTATGGTTAGTCCAGTATAGTTGTTTGATGATACATCATTAAATACATATTTATATATTAATAAAATAGGAATCCAATTAAGATATTAACTTTCTAATCATAGTCACTTGTTCTGTGTTCTAATTTAAATTTGTAAATCAACGAATCTTCATAAAGATAGTGTAATCTTTTCCCATGCTAACTCTCATTAGATCTCTATAGATTGTACCGCCTCATGTTTTAAACTCATTTGAATCTACCTTAATTTAAAAGTTTCAACTACCAAAGTTGAAATATATCCAGCTTCAATTTTTTTGTAGAAGCCTATAATTTTCTTTTGAGCTAGAGAAGCCCCTCCATTTAAATTCCGAAGGGTCTGCTGTTTCTTTCAAGCTCCATTTTGTCAATGTGATTTGTAATTTCAATTTTGAAGTCTTATGGATGTACTCATCAATGTTATTTGCTCCCTCGCCCTGCCCGGCCCCCCCAAGGAAACAAAGCGTCACACATCTTATCAGAGTATACCCTAGGTCTGACCGATAGCTATCAAATTCATTGATGTTCGCCTTATTGACTGTGCTGTGATTTTTTTATTTGTGGGATCTGTAAACTTATCATTTGTCTTTGTAGTTATGGGATGAAGAATTGGTGGGACAGATCTCTTCACATCCTGCAGTTCAAAGAGTTGTTGCCTTGGGAACTCTCTTCGCCCTGGAACTCAGAGCAGAAGGCAGTAATGCTGGGTATGGTCTGATTAGCTTCTCCTTAGGATTATTTTTTAGCATTATCTTCTAGTAACTATCATGGGAGCACAGCTTGCACACCACAAAAATTTCCCCATCAAATTAGCTAGAAGGTTTGTTATGCACATATCGTCCCCAAACTTACTTGAAGCATCTTGTACTTGTGCAACTTCTCTATCTTGTAACTGGATAATAAGCAGTGCATGGTGGCCCCATATGGTTCACCATAGCTCTGAAATCATCAGTAGGATGTTCCAGATTAGGCAAGTAACCAAACGAGAGGATCCAATAGAATGCAATTTTTCAATGTGATTTCCATTGAAAAGCAGGAAAGCTAAACTAACCAACTAATGAAGGGTCTGGGATTCGCCTCGCCCTAGTAAACCAATCTAGCAATTATGGTTATTTAAAAACTATAGTTATTGATCTGATGATTTGAGGATTTACAAGCAAGAGTAGGCAGTATCTTGTGCAGTGCATGATCTCAGTTACAACTCATTTGAAACACGTGGTAAAAGAAAGAAAGAATGAATAAAATAACTGATGAGGAGACATGGTCTAATCAGGTGTTGTTTTACAGGTACGCATCGCTATTTGCGAGCTCTCTTGTTCAGAAACTCCGTGAAGATGGTGTTTACACGAGGCCCTTGGGTAATGTCATATATCTCATGTGTGGGCCCTGCACATCTCCTGAGATCTGCAGCCATTTACTCGTCAAACTTTACAAAGGACTTGAGCAGTTTTACCAAAGCAAGGCGTATTAAAAATTCCGAGACTTATGCTAGTCGACTCATTCTTAGCTAATCTAAATTCTTCTCTTGCCGTGGAGTTTGTGTGTTTGTTATATGTAAAGGCTTCACAATCAATAAATACCTATTTGTAAGGAACTAATATAATCATTGATAATTTGACCTTGTCGAAATTCTTGTGGTATTTGAAACGTTGCTTCTTGATAAATATGGCAACGATGGTTTGATGTGGTATGTCGGAATGTAAAATTAATTTTATTATAAAATATCTCTAATATACTATGTCAATTTGTGAGTTTGTTTTTATAAAATATTTTTATGATCTTAGCACTTCTCTAAATTTTTTTAACCAAAAATAGCACTTCATACAAATGTACTCTTTGACACTTTGTATGGTCGTAGCATTTCTCTAATGTACTATTTCTAGGATTTTTAATTACTAAAGGGGCAAAAAAATATCTAAATAGTAAAATAGTAGTAAATGAAATGTAAAATATCATCATCCATTCAAAAATTAGAAAGCTTCTCGACTATAATTTTTTTTTATCCGTCAACAATATTTTATTGATTATACAAATAAAAAATAGTCCAAATACATTAAATATATATATTTATATATATATATATATATGATAGGAATGCCTATATGTGATGTTCTAGGAACTGCCTGCTATCTCTAAAATTCCCTTCATTTGTTAACCGCTCACAATATTTAAGATGCAATTTAGATAGTAAATTAAGATGATATGAATTGAGATAAAAAGTTAAAGTGAAATAAAATATTATTAGAATATTATTTTTTAATATTATTATTATTTTAAAATTTAAAAATGTTGAATTGTTTGTTATATTTTATGTGAAAATTTAAGAAAATTGTAATAATAAGATGAAATGAAATAAAATTACCTTTACTATCCAAACGGAGCTAAAACTCTTTTGATTCCCTTCCATTACTATAATTTTTATACATATGTATTTTATTAATTCGTTGATTGCGAAATCAAACTTGTTTGGGTTAAAGATAAAATCAGCACCAGAATTTACGTTTATACAAATCAAGATTATAGGTTTTAACTTTCGCACTATTCATATATAAAGATAAAATAAAATAAAAACTTATAATTAAGCAACTCAGTCAATTTTCCATTAAAAATTAAGAAGAGAGTGACGCGTGGCCAAGTACGGAACCAGTGCATCCACCAGGGGAGGCCAAAGTATATAGGTGAAAATATATTAAAATCATGATATCTTAATATATAACAAAATAATATTATAAAATGCTGAATGATGATAAAATAATATTTATAAAATATTTATAACGAAAGAATATTGAATGATGATAAAAGATAAGTTTTTATCAAGAAAAATCAAACCTTTAAAAGCATCAAGGCGTGAAGAAGGAAAAAAAGGAGGAGAGAATTAAAACACTTCAAATTAGGCAACCGGGAGAAGCACATTTGTTGTAGTCTACAAGTGAATCCAATTCAACCCAAAAGGAATACTCTTTTGACTACTCGAGATCTATTCTCCTTCCGTTGCATTGTAGATATTAAGAAAATCCTCTAAAAATAGGTCACGAGTTGAACTTTCCAAGAGCTTATACCTTGAAGTTATTGTCCATTTTGCTTACAAAATGAAAGGTGGAAGAATTATTGAAGATTTAATAATGGGTGTTGTTCACCCTCGTCAGGCCCTTCTCAGATGTGCAATAAGCTGAAAGTCGGCATCGTTTGGATAGTAAGAGTTTTCTATCTCATCTCATATTATCATATCTTATCTCAATATAAATAAATCATAAACACAAACACTTTTCAATTTTAAATGAGTAATGCTATAGTTACCACTCATCTCTATCATTTTTTCTTCCTATTGTATGTGGCAAGCCACGTTAAACAAAAAAAAAAAAAAAAAAAAAAAAAAAAAAAAAAAAAAACNCCACCGATACCACTCTCCAACCACTACCATGTCATCGCATTCATGGTAATCCATGATGAACATAACATGAATCGGTTTGCTATGGGTTTTTGTTTAAGAAAATTGCTGGAAATCTAAAACTAGTGGCTGCTGCCATATCTAGTTTTGCATAGCTCTTCAGGGATGAAAGTTCCCAACATATTTACAACCAAAGTGGTCTGAAATCTAATCCCTCCCTTATCTTCATCAAAGGTATTTAACCTGGCTACTAGCTAATAATTTGATAAAATCTAATATTACCATTCACGTTAAGGGGGAAAAAGAAGTGTCTACAATGAAGGCCATTACATATACATTCCTAGGCTACCATCTGGCTATGTAGTTTACAAAAAGCCTTGAATATGAACAATGAAATATGTGTGCATTAACATTTTGTACACTTCCTACTACCACTCGTTGACCGGGCAAGAACCCAGCCTTAAAATTGTCTAGCCATTTTTGTTACTTAGCAGCCAGTCTGTGATTCCTCAAAAGCATAATTTCATCTGTTGAATTGATGATATAAACAACTGATTTCCAACCTCGGGGAAGAAAAATGAGTTGAAGAAACTTTTCCATGAAGATGAAATGTGAATGCAAATGCGAAGTGGTTTCTCTGAAGATGAAATGCGAAGTCGAAATGGGTTTCTTGAAATGCGAAGTTGAAATGGGTTTCTCTGGCTTTTTGAAGAAGCTTGAAGACGACGAAATGGAGGGACAATACGCGAAGTCGAAATGGGTTTTGAAATGAGTCTCTCTGGCTTTTTGACGAAGCTTGAAGATGATGAAATACGTGAAGTCGAAATGGGTAGAGAAATGGGTTTCTCTGACTTTTTGACGAAGCTTGTGTTAAAAGATCAGGCAGAGCAGACTCGACTGACCAAGATCAAGGCTCAATTGGAAAAGATAAAGGCTTGATCTCAGTCATCAATTCAGTCTCAGACGGCTCGCAGGCAGACCATGCTCAAGACAGCAAGAAAGTTGACACTTAGACACTTAGTTTCCTTGTATAGATTTATTCTCTATTTAGTTTCCTTATATAGATTTATTCTGATTGAATGTAATCTTGCAATCTCATTGTTTCTTCCTATGTCTCAATCCTTACAATTATGGGAACATATGTATTTAAGTAGCACTGTTGCATTGTAAAGTTTTATCAGTGAAATATAGTTTGCATTTTTCACTTCCTACTATTTTTTTGTATGGTATCAGAGCCCCTCGAGGGTTAATACCTTTTCTGATCCTTTTCCCTTTTACATCATGTCAAACTTTAGTAATTCCTCATCTTATTCTTCTACTTTATCCCTACCAAGTATCACTCATTTTATTTCTACTAAACTAGATGGTAATAACTATCTAAATTGGGTATTACAGTTCTTACTTGTGTTGCGTAGTCATGATCACATGGGTATTGTTGATGGCACTGAGCCATGCCCACCAAAGTTTCTCCCTGATACTTTAGGAAACTTGTCAACTGAGATCAACCTATTCTTTCTATCATGGAAAAAGAAGGATCAATACCTTCTTAGTTGGTTCAATACAACCTTGTTAGATAGTGTGTTGTCTTCTGTTTATGGTTTACACACTTCTAGGCAAGTATGGACCTCTTTGGCAGCAAGATTTGCCTCACAATCTATGTCCAAAGTAGCCTACCTAAAAAGATAGCTTCAGTCCTTGAGCCAAGGATCACAAACCTGTACCCAATACTTAAGACAAGCCAAACTCCTTGCTGATTGACTTATTGCAGCAGGAAAGGCGGTGGATGATGATGATCTTATTTCTTATGTCTTGGGCTTTTAAACCATGAAATTCTTCTTGGGAATCAACAACAGCAGTAAACAAATGACTCTGGTAACTTTGCCCTTTACTCACAAAAGTCCAAATCTTTTAATTACAAGGGAACGAATCTTGGACAGCAGAGGCAACACTTTCATTCTAAGAAATCAGAAGGGCACAAGTCCAAGAATGAAACAAACCAGAGAGACCAGAGAGGACCTTGCCAAATATGTGGGAAGATGGGACAACAAGCTCTGGACTGCTACAATAGGATGAACTATTCCTATCAAGGGAGGCATCCTCCTTCTCAGTTGACTGCAATGGCTGCAAGAATGAATTCTGTTGAACCAGAAGAACAGCCCTGGTTTGCTGACAGTGGAGCAAACAATCATGTCACTACAGATTTAGAGAATCTCACATTTCAAGAACAATTCAAGGGTGATGAAGAAGTTGCTGTAGGAAATGGTTCAGGTTTATCTATCCTAAACATTGGTTCATCAACATTTTTTCATTCTAAAAAACCTTTCAAGTTCAAAAATATCCTTCACTGTCCTAATGCAGCAGCCAATTTGCTTTCTATTTAGAAATTTTGTGTTGATAATAACTGTTGGTTTAAACTGACTAATATTTATTTTTTTGTGAAAGACAACATCATAGGGCATACTCTTATGCAAGGACCAGGTAGAGATGGCCTATATTCAATCAAACTTTCCAAGTCTATCAATAAAGTCAAGAAATTCACTAGCTTCTTTGGAGTCTCTACAAATGCCACTATTTGGCATCGAAGACTAGGACATCTTGCTTCTCTTGTCTTGGATAAAATTAGAAAATTTGCTCACGTTCCTGTCATTCAGTCTACTAAACATTCTATCTTGTGTGAGGCTTGTCAATTAGCCGAGGCAAAAAATCTTCATTTTCTTGCTTCCACAAATGTAACCAACAAACATTTGGAAATAATACATTCTGATTTGTGGACTTCTCCTGTTTTGTCTACAACTGGGTTTAAATACTATGTTGTGTTCATTGACAACTACTCAAGGTTCACTTGGATTTATCCTCTCAAGACAAAATCTGAAACCTTCAACAGTTTTGTGAAATTTAAATGCCAAGCTGAAAATCTTTTGTCTAAGAAAATTAAGGCTTTTCAATCTGATGGTGGAGGTGAATTTCTTTCTACTCAATTCAAACAATTCCTCACTGCCAATGGGATCCACCATCGAATATATTGCCCATATACTGCCCAGCAAAATGGTCTTGCTGAAAAAAAGTACAAGCACATTGTTGAGATTGGTCTTGCTCTCTTAGCTTAGTCTAAATTGCCAAATACTTACTGGACAGATGATTTCAACACCTCAGTTTACCTCATAAACAGATTGTCTAGTCTCGTGTTGAAAGATAACTGCCCATATACCAAACTGCTAAACAAAGTCCCTGATTATTCTTTTCTCAAAGTGTTTGGTTGTTGTTGCTATCATTTTTTCAAACCTTATAACACCCATAAGCTTATGTACAGATCCAAAAAGTGCATATTCATAGGCTATTGCTCCAATTATCGAGGGTATAGATGCCTTGATCCCATTACAGGAAAAATTCTAACCAGCAGGAATGTCATCTTTGATGACCATTCCTTTCTAGCCCAGGATTGGAAACCATCTCTGCTCAAGTCCTCTGCACGAGATCTCCCTCAATAGGTTAGTACTTTGCACTCAAATGATGTTATCTTACCTGTTTACCACACTACATCAACACAAAATTCTGATGTCTCTGTCAATATTGCACCATCTGCTGAATCTGTCGAACCCTCTGTTGAAATGTCTCCCAATTTCAATTCTCCTTCAGAGCCACCTTAAGTTGAGGAAAAAATCATTTCTACTGTCTGCTCCATACCATAAACACATAGAGTAGAGGACACAACAGTCCCTATTGCACCCCCAATTGAGACCATAGTTGTTTCTACTCATCCTATGACTACCAGGTCCAAGGATGGTTCTAGGAAAACTAAAACTTTTTCTGATTACAATGTCTATTCAGCCACCAAACATCCTATTATGGCTTTGCATACAGTGACTCCCAATACCACCTTACCAACTACACCCCATCTTTATTCTCAAGCAATCCAGTCACCCTATTGGATTCAAGCCATGCAATAAGAGTTTGATTGATGCTCTCTTATGCAATCACACTTTGACTTTGTGTCCAAGACCTTCCACCAAGAATGTCATTCATAATAAGTGGGTGTACAAAATAAAACAGAAAGCTGATGGATCCTTAGACAGATTTAAGGCTAGACTTGTAGTCAAAGGGTATGAGCAACAAGATGGGATTGACTACACTGAAACTTTCAATCCAGTAGTTAAGGTGTCAACAATCAGAACAATCTTAGCAATTGTTGTTCATTACAATTGGCCCTTGAGATAGCTTGATGTCTCAAATGCATTTCTCCATGGGACACTTGAAGAGGAGGTTTATATGGAACAGCCAGCTGGTTTTAAAAATAAAAAATATCCAAATCATGTTTGCAAACTACACAAATCCATCTATGGCCTTAAACAGGCCCCTCGTGCCTGGTTCAACAAGCTTGACACCACTTTAATTGCTCTAGGATTTCAGGAATTTAAAGTGGACTACTCTCTCTTTGTTTATCATTGTTCTGACATACACATATTTCTACTAGTGTATGTAGATGACATAATTCTCACAGGAAATAATATTTCAGCAATGAAAGACCTCATAAACTGTCTTAAGCAACATTTTGCAATGAAGGATCTTGGCTCTCTCAGCATCTTTATTGGGATACATGCTCAATATCTTACCAATGGGATGCTGTTGTCACAGTCCAAGTATATTCTGGACCTTCTCTCTAGGTTCAAAATGACAGAGGCCAAACCAGCTAAAATCCCTATTCCAGCAGGCTCTCAGTTATCTAAGCATCATGGTGATCCATTGGAAAATGCCACTGAATACAGACAACTTGTTGGAGCTTTACAATACCTAACTCTAACAAGACCAGACATAAGCTTCACTGTCAATCAGCTATGTCAGTTTATGCACAATCCCTCTACAGTCCACTGGACAATAGCTAAAACAGTGCTAAGGTATCTCAAAGGATCACTCAATCATGGTCTGTTATTCACTAAGGGATCACTTACTCTTAATGCATATAGTGACTCAGACTGGGCTGGTAACCCAGATGATAGAAGGTCAACAACTGGCTATGCCATATATCTCGGACCATGTCTAATCAGCTGGAGTGCCAAGAAAAAATATGTGGTCTCTAAATCAAGTACAGAAGCTAAGTATCGCTCTCTAGCACTCACCACAGCTGAAGTTTATTGGCTCAGGATGCTTCTGAAAGAACTACAAGTGCCTCTTGATACAGCTCCTACCTTATGGTGTGATAACCTATGAGCACTGTCCTTGGCAACAAATCCAGTGTATCATGCCAGGACTAAGCATATAAAAGTGGACTACCACTTTATTTGGGAGAAAGTTGTTAACAAAGACATCACAACTAGGTATCTCTCTACCATTGATCAAGTGGCAGACATATTCACTAAGGATCTTACTTCAGCCAAATTTCTACTACTTAGAGACAAGCTGAGAGTGACCACCTCACCCATCAGCTTGCAAGGGGATGTTAGAAGATCAAGCAGAGTAGACTCGGCTGACCAAGATCAAGGCTCAATTGGCAAAGATAAATGCTTGATCTCAGTCATCAATTCAGACTCAAATGGCTTGCATGCAGACCATGCCCAAGACAGCAAGACAGTTGGTACTTAGACACTTAGTTTCCTTGTATATATTTATTTTCTATGTAGTTTCCTTGTATAGATTTATTCCGATTGAATGTAATCTTATAATCTCATTATTTCTTCCTATGTCTCAATCCCTACAGTATGGGAATAAATCTATATTTTTGCAGCTTGAAGATGACGAAATATACGAAGTCAAAATGGGTTTGATCTTTGGTTTTTTGACAAAACTTGAAGACGACGAAATGAGGGACAATAGGGGTAACTGCGCAGCATTGCTTTTTTTATTTCAAAAGCATAGAACGTGGCATGCCACGTATAGTGGGAAGGGAGAGCGGGACAATAGGAGCGGTGGGTGTAGCATTATTCATTTTCAATTTTCAATTTTTTCATATAACTATTATCTAATTATTACAACTTTTTCAAATTTCAAACCATAACATAACAAAATAATTCAACTTTTTCAAATATCAAAATAAAAAAAATCTTAAAAATAATATTTTAATTTTATAATATTTTTATTCAACTTTTTATTTTTCCTTTCTCAAAATTCTATTAAACATCTCAATTCAGATCATTTTACTACTATTCACAAATTCTTTCACTGTTATTTACATATATCTCATCTCATCTCACCATCCGAATGAGGTCTTAATATTCTTAGATAGATATAATTCAATATCTCATTATTGATTATTATTACCTATTTGAATGAATTAAATGAGTCGTGAGTTAACAAAAAAATAAATGGACTTAAGCGGTTGAGCCAATTTTGTGGGGCCAAGCCTAATTTTGATTCGGACCTCTTTATCTATAAGATGTAGATGTATACGGAAAATGTTAAATTCACTTAGTAAAAACTTATAAAAAACTTAGAAGTGTAAGTTATTGATATATTGAAAATGATGAAATTTAAAATTTGAGTTTTAAATGAAAAGTAAGAAAATGAATTTTATAAGTAAAAATATAAGTAAAATTGTAAATATATGTAGCACTACAATATATATATATAGTCAATTTATATACATCTAAGAAGAAGTATTACTATTTTTAAAGTTGGAATTTGAATGTATGTAAAATTTATATTATTACAAAAAAATTATATTATTTTTTTTTAGAAAAATCAAAATAGGAGGGGGAGGTATGGTCATGGCCGACTCAGCCCTTCTAATTCCGTCTCTACGTGTGGCACATTGATGTTTACAATCGACATGTTCTTTACAGTGGTTTACCTTGTATAAAAATAAAAATAAAAAAATACAACCCGTTACCGGTGTCAGCTCCACCTCACTGACAATGTGTTCATGTTTGGATAACATTTTTCAAAACTCATCGCAATTTTCTTATCAAATAATATTTAATTTTAAATCTTTAATTTTTTTATATAATTATTATTTAATCATTATAACTCTTTTATAAACTTCAAGATAAAACATTTTAAAATAAGAACAATATTAAAAAAATTAATATAAATTTTTAATTTTGTAATATTTTTATTAAATTTTTTCTATCTTGACGAATTCCAATAAAACATTTTTATCTTGAACTGTTTTATTATTATTTACAGAATATTTAATTACTATTCATACAATTATAAGATACACTAATTTTTCAAAGGAGCTCTAAATCTCCATTTTTTAGTTTTATATTAAATGTTTAAGATTTACTGATCGTGTCAATGAATATAAAACAACGTAAAAATAAAAAGCTAATGATTCTTTAAATGAGATGAGATGAAAATTTTATAATTTTTTTTTACTCAGTAGTCATATACTATACACTCATTGAAAATAAAATAAAAAGATAAAAAATAAAAGCAACTGTATGGTGTAGGGCTGCTAAGTAATTTTTTTTCTTTTGTGAATAATAGTAAAATATTTGTGAATAATAGTGAAATAGTTTGAGTTATAGTGTTTTATTGAGTTTTGGGAAATAAAGATAAAGTTGGATAAAAATATTATAAAGCTAAAATATTATTAGAATATAATTTTTGTTTTGAGATTTAAAAAAATTAAATTATTTTTTATGTTTTGATTGGAAGTTTAAAAAAATTATAATAATTAGATAATGAGTAGATAAAAAATGTTTATATTTTAAGAATGTTTAGGAATAAAATTATGAAAATAAAAAAAAGATAAAATGAAGAAAAATGTTATTTTGACACCGCATATATTTTATTTTTATTTTTACTTAATAGTTAAGAGGTAACTATTAATGTATTGATATTTTTTATATTTTTTAAAATTGTTTTAAATGATAAAAAATATGAATAAAAAAACTAAAAAAAGAAGAAGATAAATTTGTGCTAGGCAGCAGTGGCACGCCCAATGGTCAATGCTAGGTGACAGCCTAGCACTACTCTAAAATAAATAATCTCTATTCCCAGCCAAATCCTAAGACCTCATTTGAATAATAAAAATATTTTATCTCATCTCATATTAGTTCATCATTATTAATTTTTTAAATTTTCATATAAAATATAATAAATAATTTAACTTTTAAAATTATAAAATAATAATAATTTTAAAAAATAATATTTTAATAATATTTTATTTAATTTTTAATTTTTATGTTAAAATATCTCATCTCAATACTCAAACGGCAGCTGATAGGTTGCCAACTCAAATGACACTTAATAAGTTTGGCAACCAAGATGAGACACAAAATTCTCATCTCATCTCATCATTATAATTTATTTTAAATTTTTATATAAAATATAATAAACAATTCAATTTTTTTAAATATTAAAATAATAATAATATTAAAAAATAATATTTTAAACTTTTATCTAAAATCAAAAATTTTCATTTTACTGTTCAAATATATCATAATCGTGGTGTCGGCAGCGTCATGCATTAATCACTCGTTTCATCTGGTCCCCAACATACGCAGCACATATCCATTGATAGGATCAGCCACTGCACACCCAATCCCTCTTTTTTATTTTTTTAATCTTTTTTATCATAGATTAATTCTTTATCAAATATGCAAAACACACCAGACCCCGCATCTGCCATCTACCCCTCTCTCTCTCTCTCTCTCTCTCTCTCATCAGCTGTCTCTCTCTCATCAGCTGTCTCACTCATCAACTCTCTCTCTCCTCGGGTCTGTCTCTCTCATAATCTTGATAGTATTTTACATTTAGATTTTACTATATAATTTTTACTACATTCTATATTTTATATTATTTTAAATTTTTAAATATATTTTTTAAATTTTTTATTAAAATTTTATTATTGTAAAATTATTTCAAATTTTTTATTTAGTATATATATAAAAAATATTTGATAAAAAAATTAAAAAAAAAATTATAAAATGTAAAGTCTCTATAAATAATAAAAAATTATGAAGAATTTTTTTTTTTTTTATTCGAGAGCTTCGGAGTGAGTGACATGTAGGGTGGTTGTGATCCGGACCGTGGCTGCTATTAATATTTTTCCTTTATTTCCTACTTAAATTTTCCACTGCCACTCGTTTAAACCCCAGAAACCCAAAGCCCGCCACGCTCCCACCACCATGCCCCACCTTTTCCTCTGCCGCCGCTACCACCTCAAGAACTTCACCACCACCACCACCAACACACCCGTGACTCGCTCACCTCTCTACCTCACTCTTTCTCACCCCACATTCCTTATCTGGGCCGCCAACACTTCCCTCGGTAAAACACTTGTCTCTGCCGGCCTTGCCGCCTCCTTTCTCCTCTCCGAATCCTCTTCCGATCCTCGAAAATTCCTCTACCTCAAGCCTATCCAGACTGGCTTCCCTTCCGACTCCGACTCTTCCTTCGTCTTCCGTAAGCTCTCCCACCTCTCTCTCCGCCGCCAGCCCCATTCCTCCCTCTTCTCCTCCAACCACGTCCTCAGAGCCTCCCTCCCCGCCGCTAATTCGGTTTTGGGCTACGGGTGCGGTACGAGTTGCGAGCGTGGGATGGGTAATCTGGGGTGGTACGAGGAGAGGAGGGTCGAGGGGGAGGGGGGAAGCGGTGCGGTTTCTGAGTTGGTTTGCAAGACTTTGTACGCTTGGAGAGAGGCCGTATCGCCGCACTTGGCAGCTGAGAGGGAGAGCGGGGTGGTGGAGGATGCGGTGGTAATGGATACGCTGCACAAGTGCTTGAGAGTTGAGTTAGAAGTTGGTGGAGATGCGAGGAAGGAAATGGATGTTTTCTGCGTGGTTGAGAGTGCTGGCGGGGTTGCGAGTCCGGGGCCTTCCGGGTCGCTTCAATGTGACTTGTATAGGTGCGCGATCATTCTTTCTTTTTCGTTTTCTATTCTTTTTTGGCCCAAAATTGAAGACGAGTGTTCAAATGGCTGAGTTTTGGTCGTTTTCTTTGTTGAATGGCGATCACCTAGTTTCCCTTTTCTTTTCCAAATTAGTTGAATATAATAAAGTCACTATCTCGTGCAAATTTTTATATGGGATTGTTTTGAGTTCTGCCCTGCTCAAGTTATTTTTGGATTAAGATTTTGAATCTGATATCGGATGTCTTTCTGATGAAATTGACTGACTGCCCAAGACTACTGGTTGTGTATCGAAACAGTGATCATATCAAGTGACGAAGGCAGGGAAATGCTAAACGAATTTTCATAAAGAGAAAGAAAAAACTACTTCTCCCAAATGTACCGCTCAATTTCACTGCTTGTGGTTTTTTTTTACTTTATTATAAATGTATTGAGGTATTTTTTTTTAAATATTTAAATATATTAAAAAAATATGAAAAAAAAAATGAAAATGTGAAGAGCGGTAATAAAAAACCTTAATGAAAAAGTGGTACTTTATAACAGGTGTCGCTTTGGTTGACTGTTTTAATAATGGGTATTGATAAATCACCAAACTTGTTGTCTACAATCGTAGAATAAAATAATATATTTTTAAATATATATATTTTAATTTTGATTTTGATTTGATGCATTTAAATTATAAAAAAGTATTTTTTATTAATAAATTGTAAATGAATGGCAGATAAGTTGTCACTGTATAATTACCCACTTAGGATATGTTTGGAAAACAAATTTCACTTAAAATTTTCATCTTTATCTAATCTCATCTTTACACTTTTTCAAATCTCCATACAAAATATAATAAATAATTCAATTTTTTCAAATCTCAATATAACTTTTTCAAATTCTAATTCAATTTTTTCAAATCTCAAAACTAAAAAATAATATTTTAAACTTTAAAACAAAACACAAAATTCTCATCTAAACATAATCTTAATAATTCATCCTTTTTAGTGCCGTATCCTAGATCGATTCGTGTTTTCTCAACAGAAAAAAAGTGGTTTGCACTTGCCTTATCGAATCTGAATTTCTGCTGTTCAATGCTTCGTCAATTCACGCTTGCTAAAATGGTTAGCCAGTATAGGCATATGAGATTTTCTTGGTCCGATATCGGTAGAGTAGGCATCCTACTGTCATTTATAATACAATCTGGACAGAAGCTGGCTTGCATTTCTGGAATGCAGTGACCAAGCTCACATAAGTAAGTGAAGGGGATTGAAAAATGGCTGCCAAACACGTTAAATGGGTTACTCAACAATGACCAATAACCAATGTGTCTAACACGGGCTACTATAGGCAGAAAATTATTGGTGTGTTTTTAAAGCTTAAACATCTAGTTGTTCACCTATAAAAAAAAATCTCTCCGTGACCCTTAAGCTCAGATCTTACACTTATTGACAGGCCTTTGCGTTTACCTGCTATTCTTGTTGGAGATGGGCGGCTAGGTGGTATTTCTGGAACCATTTCAGCCTATGAGAGTTTGAAACTTCGAGGTTACGATATTGCTGCTGTTGTTTTCGAAGATCACGGCCTTGTAAATGAGGTGCCATTGTTGTCTTATCTACGAAATAGGTAAAATTGCTCTTACTAACTTTTTTCCCTTTTTGTTCACTATATGAATTTTTACAGACTTATATGCGAACTATAACATGTTCATCACTTTTTTATTTTATTTTATTTTTTATTTTTTTTATTTTTTATCTTTAACTTGTTCATCACTATCTTGTTAACATTCTTTCATCATCCCATATTTCTAATTTTTCATGTGTGCTACAAGGGATTTCACCTATTATCCTTTGTTTTTAAGGGATTTCACCTATTATCCTTTGTTTTTATTAAGGGTGCCTGTACTTGTCCTGCCACCTGTTCCTGAAGATCTGTCAAATGACCTGATGGAATGGTTTGATGAGTCTCGTGGTGTATTTGATTCTCTGAAGGAAAAAATGTTATCAGCTTATTCAGAGAGAATTAAGAGATTGCATGGCATGCCCAAGAAGGCGGGGGAGATTTTCTGGTGGCCATTCACTCAGCACAAACTTGTACCTGAAGGAGCTGTTACTGTGATTGATTCACGATATGGTGAGAACTTTGCGGTTTTCAAGGTTTGTGTCATAGCAATGGCCAATCGGTTGATATTCTCCTTTTTCCTTTCATATTCTTCTTCTTATTTTTTGTCATTTACTTTCCTCATTTTTTGAAAGTGTTTTGTCTCCAACCCTGTCTTTGTCCCTCTTAATCATCTTATGCTGTGACTGACGACTACCGTAATAGGAAAAACTAACGTTGTTATGTTTCCATTGTAGGCTCATAATAATGAATTCATAACACAACAGTTTGACGCATGTGCTAGTTGGTGGACTCAAGGACTAGATGCTACTTTACAGGTCGTTCTCGTGAATAGCTTCTAAGCTCTTTTTGTTCATTGAATTGTGTACCCAAAGCATTTGAAGTTTTGTTCTGTCCAAACCATCCAGTTGCTGTGCTGACATGATTTCCCCATCATTTTATTAATTAGATGTTTGCCCAAAGCACAGAGCTATTCCAATTCATATTCTTCAATGGCTGTATCTCTGAAGTTTTTAATGTGGTTTTTTTGTCTGGGTGGTTTCAGACTGAGCTTGCTAGAGATATGGGTTATGCTGCTGCAAGATTTGGCCATGTGATGTTTCCTGAGAATGTTTATGAGCCAGCCTTAGAATGTGCAGAGCTTTTGCTTGAAGGAGTCGGGAAAGGTTTGTCCCCTTTTCTTTCTTTTCCCATCCATTTTTAGGAAAAAATATCTTCTTTTTTAAAAATAATTTGAAATTATTATCACACATATTTTTGAAAGAGTGATGTTAGTGTGCCGCCCAGCTTTGACCGTTGTGTGTGCCCACCAGTACAAATTCTATATTTATTTTTTTGTTCTTTTCCTTTTCACATTTTTTAAACATCTTTGAACATTTAAAAAAAAAAATACACCAATACACTAAAAATCACTTCCTTAACCATTAAGTAAAAAAAAAAAATTTAAATATATGAGCTATCAAATTGAGGGGGCAAAGCTGGGCGGCATACTAGCATTTTCCTTTTCGAAATATCTTGATACTTGAGGCTGTCTCATGCTATCAGTTGAATCTGTATTTTTGTAGATGACTCTCATCAAGTACGTTTGAGTAAATATTTGTCTTAGAGTATACTGTCATCCTTAGTTTTAAGGTCAGTCAAAGACAATGCTGATGGTGGGAGAGGATCCAAGGATATATTAAGAGCAGCTTGTTTTTCTCATTTATTTTCTTGTAATTTCTTGTGTTATTCTTTGTTTCCTGTGTAGTTGATGTATAGTGATGATGCTACGGTTGCTTTGCATTCAGGTTGGGCTTCCCGAGCACATTTTTCAGATAATGGATCTACGGCAATTGAAATTGCTCTCAAGATGGCATTTCGTAAATTTTCCTTCGATCATGGACTTCTTTCAGATTTTCGCAAGGATAACATGGCTGGAAGAGGTGTTGAGCTTATGGTGGGCCTTGCTAATCTTTTCCCCCTGGATTACTGCTAGTTTTCGTGTTCTGTGATAAAGCAGTTTTTAGATAGTTATATTCTGTGATAAAAGGAGTACTGCAGTTTTTAGTTATTTTGTATGCACTCAGAATTTTCCCTTAAAATTAGAAAAGATACGCTGTTAACTAAGGTGGGTTAATTTTTCACAGGTTTTAGCTCTTAGAGGATCTTATCATGGTGATACTTTGGGGGCTATGGAAGCGCAAGCACCATCTTCTTATACAGGCTTCCTCCAGCAACCATGGTATAAACACTTTGTGACAAAAGCATGTATTGAGCAATACCAAATCTATTTCTTCTATGTTTTGCATTTTGGAGATGTTGTAGTCAATAAATGGTATTAGGCCTCTACTTTTCTATGATTTCGTAAATTTATTTCCAGGCTTTAGATGATATCAGTCAACACTTGAATAACTCATGCATTTGTTGTGCAAAAGCAGAATTAAGACATTGAAACAATTCGGTCATCATATAGTTTTTGCAAATATTTTGAGAGGACAGTGTCCTCATTCTTGTCCAGAAAAATCAATTATAAATGGAAAACAATTAATCATCAATCTTGTTCTTGAATTTTATAGGTACATTGGGAGAGGCCTTTTTCTGGATCCTCCCACAGTCTATATGTGCAACGGTATATGGAATCTTGCCTTACCTGAAGGATTTCATTTCGAGACTTCGAAACTTGAAAATATAGGTAAACACATATGCTGTTATTGTTTATTGTCATTTCAGTGCCATCTCTCATGCCCATGTGACATTTTTTACAGCCTTCAATTCGCGTGATGATATTTTTCATAAGAGAAGGGATGGGTCAGATCTTGCTGAAATTTATTCATCTTATATATCAAAACAATTATCACAATATTCAGGATCAGGAAGGTTTAACCATATAGGAGCACTGATTTTTGAACCAGGTAAGATAAGTCATATTGTTAGTTTGTTTCAGCTTCTTCTGTTGTCTGTTATCTCTGGTAAATTGTCATTTCAGTTGAACCTTCTGAAACTGAAATAAACTTTTTCATCAGCTTCGTTCTATTCTTGATGCTTTGTAACTTGAAAAGGATATAATGAGTCCCATTCTGATTCTGACTTTGATGTCATCTACTGGATTAAAATTTAAAACTAATTCTCCTGTGTACATGGCTAGGCCTATTTCGTTCATATATATAATATTTATCTCTTACTTATCAGAAAAAAAAAAAAAAATTTAAAACTAATTGTGTCAGATATGCTGCACCAGCTTGAATCTTACACATATAATCATACACATATTACAAAATAAACTAGTTCTCGTTTTGTTCTGACAGCTTTATCGTTATTCATTGAGAAAATTCTTTCTCACAATTTTATGTGCATTTTCTAAGACCACTGCCCAAAATTTTCAATTTACTGGCTCATATGATTTTTCATATTTTATTGTAAACGGGATTGTTTTATATATGAATTACCGTGTTCTGTGACTCTTAGCATTTATAATTCTATAGAAGCCAGATCTTTTGCTAATATTGGTATCAGTGGATGCACACCTGCACACTGGATTGTGCATGGATGCGATTTTTTGGGTATTTGTATTAACCCCTAGGGGTCGGCTCAAGTGGTAAAGGTCTTGGTCTTAGTGATATGTTCCCTCAAGGTCTAAGGTTCGAATCCTCTTGAGTGCAAACAATTTCTAGGGGCCATCGGACTGGAGAAACTTCTTATTGAATTACCCGAGATGCACTTACGGAAAACTCCTTGTCGAGGTCCTGTGCACTCCTAGGATTAGTTGGGAATTTGTTCTTGGACACCCGGTGATGTTTGGTATTTGTATTTGTGACATGGAAGAGATCATGTAATGTTATATGCTTTATTTTCTATTGGCATACCTGCTCTTGCCAGGAAACTACACATTTTTTTTTTCATTCGATGTTCTGAATGTCATGCAGTTATACAAGGTGCTGGAGGAATGCATATGGTTGATCCACTTTTCCAGCGGGTACTTGCTAATGAGTGCCAACATAGAAGAATTCCAGTTATCTTTGATGAGGTCTTTACGGGTTTCTGGCGTTTGGGAAAGGAGGTTGGTTACCCTTTAGAGACATTACATTACCTTTTTCCTTTTTCCTTTTTCCTTGTTCTATTTCTGTCTAGATCACTTGATTGACTGGATTTCTTTTTCCTTGCAGACTGCAGCAGAACTACTTTGTTGTGCCCCAGATATAGCCTGCTTTGGGAAGCTGATGACTGGTGGGGTTATACCCTTTGCTGCCACACTGGCAACAAATGCTGTATTTACCTCATTCCTTGCAGACTCAAAGGTAACTTATTGCACTGGGTTGCCCTGATTTCTTTTGTTTTTTTTCCAAAAAATAAAAAAATGTATAGATAATAATGCTATCATAGAAGGATAAAGTGTTTTAAGCAGTGAATGACCATTTTATTTGTTTGACTGCTTTTACCCTTTTGTGGCCTTTAAAGCTTTCTGTTGTTATGTATGAGGAAACAAAGACTTTTGTGGTCTTTGTATTCTTAAAATCTGAAATACCACCCGTATCCGAGAATCTGTGCTCTCCCTATTGTTATACTCTTGTTCTTTGGAGCTCCTGATTCTGTTTAAGGCATTATAAAGTTCTTTAATCCTCTTCATTCTGGTTATATCTAATGGCCCTTTTACATGGACACTCGTTTTCTGGACATGCTATGGGGTGTACAGCAGCTGCTAAATCCATAAAATGGTTCAAAGATCCCCAGACAAACCTCAATGTTAATCCTGAGGGAAGGTCACTTAGAGAGGTATGCTGATTTTTATTTGCTTGTTTTCTGAATTTGTATATTACAAATCTTTTGTGAGCTTATATATGTATATATGTATACGATAATGCATTGTGTCACTCCAACCTTATATAGTTTACAATAAATGCAATAGATTTTTGCCATTGGTTTACAATCACTCCAACCTTACCAAAAAAAAGTTTACAATAAATATAATAGATTTTTGCCATTGGTCTTTGTACAAAATAGTATTTCCTTCATGCCAGAACCACGAGGTGCAAGGTAAGGTTATGGTTAGTCCAGTATAGTTGGTTGATAATACATCATTAAATACATATTTATATATTAATAAAATAGGAATCCAATTAAGATATTAACTGTCTAATCATAGTCGCTTGTTCTGTGCTCTTGCCATAAGTAAAATTTAAATTTGTAAATCAACGAATCTTCATAAAGATAGTGTAATCTTTTCCCATGCTAACTCTCATTAGATCTCTATAGATTGTACCGCCTCATGCTTTAAACTCATATGAATCTACCTTAATTTAAAAGTTTCAACTACCAAAGTTGAAATATATCCAGCTTCAATTTTTTTGTAGAAGCCTATAATTTTCTTTTGAGCTAGAGAAGCCCCTCCATTTAAAGTCCGAAGGGTCTGCTGTTTCTTTCAAGCTCCATTTTGTCAATGTCATTTGTAATTTCAATTTTGAAGTCTTATGGATTTACTCATCAATGTTATTTGCTCCCTCACCCTGCCCGCTCCCCCCAAGGAAACAAAGCATCACACATCTTATCAGAGTATACCCTAGGTCTGACTGGTAGCTATCAAATTCGTTGATGTTCGCCTTATTGACTGTGCTATGATTTTTTTATTTGTGGGATCCATAAACTTATCATTTGTCTTTGTAGTTATGGGACGAAGAATTGGTGGGACAGATCTCTTCACATCCTGCAGTTCAAAGAGTTGTTGCCTTGGGAACTCTCTTCGCCCTGGAACTCCGAGCAGAAGGCAGTAATGCTGGGTATGGTCTGATTAGCTTCTCCTTTGGATTATTTTCTAGCATTATCTTCTAGTAACTATCATGGTAGCACAGCTTGCACACCACAAAAATTTCCCCATCAAATTAGCTAGAAGGTTTGTTATGCACATATTGTCCACAAACTTACTTGAAGCATCTTGTACTTGTGCAACTTCTCTATCTTGTAAGTGTATAATAAGCAGTGCATGGTGGCCCCATATGGTTCACCATTGCTCTGAAATCATCAGTAGGATGTTCCAGATTAGGCAAGTAACCAAACGTGAGGATCCAATAGAATGCAATTTTTCAATGTGATTTCCATTGAAAAGCAGGAAAGCTAAACTAACTAACTAATGATGGGTCTGGGATTCGCCTCGCCCTAGTACACCAATCTAGCAATTATGGTTATTTAAAAACTATAGTTATTGATCTGATGATTTGAGGATTTACAAGCAAGAGTAGGCAGTATCTTGTGTTGTAACACCCCCTTCCCGTAGGCTAGGTGTGTCACGTATTTTTCTTGAAAATAAATCCGGCAAGAGATTCTCCAATTTTATAATTAGAACAAGGATACTGAAATTTATTATGAAATAAAAGGTCTCATAAAATTGTCTTCCAAAAACATTAAATGAATAAACTGAATAACTTCATGTCATAAAAAGACATGTTTTATTTTAGAAAGTCTGAACTAAACAAAATAAAATGCTTCTTTCACTCCTGGCCTGCCTGCTCGTAATCATCATCTTCACCTGGGTGGTTAAAACATGAAAATAAACTAAAATGAGTCGATGACTCAGTAAGAAATCCATCACAACGTAAACGTAATAAACATAAGATTTTCATAAGAACTTTCATGCTGAGAACTTAAAATAAATAAATTCATGACTGATCATGCTAATGCTCATGCAATATATGACTGACTATGCTGAGCTAACTGACTGATTTATCTGATTTATCTGACTGGTTTATCTGACTGGCCAACACACTTAACCCTGTGTGTAAGGTTGTGCACCAGTCCCACATCCCGCTGCAGCAAGGGGAACTGCTGATAGTATTCTAACATACTATGGTGGACCACGACTGAGTTCGTGGCTTGCACACCACCCTGAACTGAACTGCATTGGTACCATGCATCTGAATGGCCATATATTAACTGATCTGAACTTATCTTACACTTGAACTTAAGATAGCTTACGTGTCTTATGACCATGAGATGCATGACATAATATATACATAATTATAATTTCTGAATCTAAACATGATGCGGAATGACATGATCGTGTGCTATGCTAGATGACATGCTTGCACATGACATGAGTGATACATAAAAATTGGCTATCAATGAACTGGCTTGAATAATATTTATATATAAGCTGATCTGTGATGATCCTAATTTGTGAACAAATTACTTACCTCGCTGCGTTTCTTCTTGAATAAAACTTTGTAACTTGCGACCTATATACAAATAAATAACTATCACTAAATTGTTGGAAATAATTAAATACTATATCTTATTTAACTAAATTTGGAAATCTAAAGATAATCTACAACTATTTTGTTTAACACTAAAATCAATAAATCTTGATATTTTAAATTATTTAAAATACTAATAACATTTTATAATTTAGTAAAACACTTGAGCTATTCTAAATAAGTCATAAACTTAATTTCTTAAAATAGTTTTCCTTTCTTAACATAATTATTCAATCTTATAGAAATCTAATAAATATTAATATTATTTAAGATACTCTTAACATATTTCTTAATTTTCTTATTTAAAGTATCTATACTAATTTTTATTAAAATTCTATTAAATAGATAAAAGAAATCTTACTAAAATATTAGGCTCAATAATCTACTTTAAAATCTAATTTAAATTCTTTAAACATTTTCTTATAAAATAAATATTAGACTAATATATATATTTAAATAAAATATGACTCCTCTTTGAAATATTAAGTCTAATAAAATCACTAAAATATGCTTGAAATATTATAAAATCGGCCCAATTTAAATTACAAGTTTTAACATAGTATATGTCTAATTAACCTCAACTTAGCCCACAAAGGAAAAGCCCAACATAATTAAATCAAGGCCTGAAACACTTTTAAAACCCAAGCTAAACCATAAAGCCCATCAGATTTAAATCAAGGCCCGAAACACACTAAACACCAGCTAAACAATTGAGCCCATCATACATAGGGCCCAAGGCCCGTTTGTGAAACTCATGTGATGCTCATATACACGGCAGAAGCAAAGCACGGTGCTGGGCAATTGAAACACAGTGCCCGTGCGAGAGAAACAGAGCTCACCGAGAGGGAGGGCTGAGGCGATGGCGGCACTGGCGGCTGGGAGTGACCGGCGACGCGACTGGGGGTTTCTCTGAGGTGGTGCGACGCCGAGTGAGAGAGAAAGAGAGAGTTAGAGAGAGAAATTGTTGTAAACCGAAACAAAAGAGAGAGAAGAGACTGGGCTGCCGAGGCCTTACCGGAAAAGGAGTGGCTCGACGGGGGCTATGGGTCGGCGGCTTCTGTGGTGGTCCGAGGGGGTCTCGGCGCCTCAAAGGTGGCTCTCGGGTAAGTGGATTTTTTTCTAAACTCTGGTTTGATTTGGGTTTGTCGATGGGAAGAAAACTGTGAAGAGGAAGAGGATCTACGCGGCTCTTATAATGGTAGACTGATAGAGAAACATAAGAGAAACCCTAGATGAGTAGAGACGTACACGTGTAGAATTATACTCGGTAACCGAGTAGAATTTTTCCACTAGGATGATAGCGAAAAACACTGAGAAGCATACGGGTTTGAGGTTTTAAGTGAGAAGCAGAGATAAATCTTGAGGTGGATTCGGCTGACTAGAGGGAAAACTGAAAACTTTAAATTTCGAATAAATCTAGAATTTGAAATCTGATACAACGTAGGAAACCTCATTGAAGTGAAACTCTATCAAATCTTAAATAACAACTATAATAGAAAATATATAAAGATAAAGTAAATATTACTTCTACTAAAACTATAGTCATAATAATTTAAATCTAAATAAAAGCTTACTAGGAAAATAATTACTTATATACCCTATAGACGAAAATGGTATGTTACATGTGTAGTGCATGATCTCAGTTACAACTCATTTGAAACACGTGGTAAAAGAGAGAAAGAATGAATGAAATAACTGATGAGGAGACATGGTCTAATCAGGTGTTGTTTTACAGGTACGAATCGCTATTTTCGAGCTCTCTTGTTGAGATACTCCGTGAAGATGGTGTTTGGACGAGGCCCTTGGGTAATGTCGTATATCTCATGTGTGGGCCCTGCACACCTCCTGAGATCTGCAGCCATTTACTCGTCAAACTTTACAAAGGACTTGAGCAGTTTTACCAAATCAAGGCGTATTAAAAATTCCGAGACTTATGCTAGTTGACTCATTCTTAGCTAATCTAAATTCTTCTCTTGCCGTGGAGTTTGTGTGTTTGTTATATGTAAAGGCTTCACAATCAATAAATACCTATTTGTAAGGAACTAATATAATCATATTGATAATTTGACATTGTCGAAATTCTTCATCCGTGCTTTTGTGGTATTTGAAACGTTGCTTCTTGATAAATATGGCAACGATGGAATGTAAGTGTCAAAAGATTAATTTGAAACAATAGAAAAGCCTTGCTCTCTGAGCAACTGGCTTCATTAGTTCTTGAGTCTTATTTGCAACTTGATATGAAGGGAAGGGCATTATGTGTTGACATGGTAGAACTTTATATAAATATTGCCAATAACGTTAGCAATACCTAGGTAATGCTATTAATTTTGGTGGTTTTGAATGAATTACCCTCTCCCACCAATTGTAAATAAACAAAGATGCTTGACCCTATAGTCACAGAATGTGAGGATCAAAGCAATCAAGGCTCCTCTACTCCTATTACTCTCCCTGGTCAAGTCACAATTGATGGCTGGCCCCATTTTCTTTTCTTTTGCATGCCAGCTATGGTGTCAAATTTTGCATGAATATGAGATTGGCGACAGAGTAAAATGATTGGTATGGCGACTAATGTTGCACCACCTTGTCTGTGGAAAAACACTGAAAACGTGGAAGCAGCCTCTGAGACTCAAGCGAAATGCGAGACAGTCAACAAGAATTGATGCCAACAACTACTTCACAGTAGCTGTAAAGCTTTAATGGATTAATGAAAGAAGGATGAGACACGTAAACGAATCATCTTATTAATTTTCATCATCTTCTTATCCTTCGAACATCTCCTTACTTTCATTTTGGATAATCGAGCTCCTGTTTCAGTGAAAAGATAAGCTGTTGCCGTACTATTTCTGTGAAAAAGCTTTAAAGTTTTCACGTGCTTTTGTTGCTTTTTGTCTCGTAATCGGTTTTACATGCATATACTTGGGGATACTTTCGTTGATTGATGATTTTATCCACAGCAGTTTGCCTTTTTTCTCTTATCTTTTTCATATATACACGACTGAAGATTGCTGATTAATTATTATCTCTTCATTACGATTTAGACCGCCAAAATTTATAAGTTTATTTGGACATTTATTGGCTTCTCGATCATTAACCTACTAAAAAAAGGGAACATGCATGTTAACGTCGTGTTTTGTACGCTTTTGGGTCGGGTTTTAGAAATTCAAGTCTTTGAACTGTCACATGCACACTTTAAGCAAATACGAATAATGGGGGGGCCTTGGTGGTGGCCGGAGAGTCTCCGAAGCTAAAGTCAGTATATCTCTTTAGTAGTTTATGCGCAAGCTTAGAGAAATCAGAGAGAGTTCTTTGTACCTGATTTTAAGAAACCTATGTAATTTTCACTGTTTCTTTGTCAGAATGCGGCGTCATTAATGCGGTGTGGAGTTCAAGTAGTAGTGCTATTTATGCGGCATAGTTTCTTGACTCACTTTACCATGCAAACGTTCCCTGTTAATCCCCTTCATGCCTGCTGTCAGGAGATCTAGGATTTTTTATATTTTTCGTCCACCTACCTTAAGGGGGCAGGGTGTCCTCAGAGAGGTGTTAGGGCGGCAAGTTCCATCTGACCCTACCGTCCGCTTTCCCCAAGTGTGGGTTGCTTCATGGATGAGTTTAGTTCATGAGTCGAGTACTCTGCAGAAGCCTACTTACTCATTTTAAGGAAAGGTCGTTGGCATTCAACCGGACTCTTTGACTTACTTCCTAGTGACCCCTCGTGGGCCAATAGGCGAAAAACCACCTTACAATGCCATTACTCTCACTCACTCACTCACTCGCTTACTCTCTCTCAACATTCATTTTTAGTGCATTATTGTAAAAATATTACTCATAATTAGAAATTATTTTCTCGAATAAACTTGATTTATTTAAATGTAAGTTAAGATTAACCTCGTTTGATTAGTAAAAGTGTTTCATCTCATCTCATCATTTCAACTTTTTCAAATTTCAAAATAATAATAAGAATAAGAGCTGTGCCACTCTACAGCTTGAGTAGCATCGCTCCAAGTGACTGCGTGACCAAATTGATTTTTTTTTTCAATTTTTTTATTCATTTTAAAATATTTAAAAAATATATATAAAATCAATATACTAATAGTTACTTTTTTAAGTATTAAGTAAAGAAAATAAAATAAAATACATGAAGTGTCAAAATGAGGAGACAAATTGAGTGGATAAAATAACATTTTTCTAATAATAATAAATAACATTCTAACAATATTTTATTTAACTTTTTATTTTTATTTTAACTAATCTTATTTCAACTCATTATCCAAACAGTGACTAACTCGAACAAAGCTTTTCACAATTTCTGTTACCTATCATGTTCAGATATTTGACTTTATACAACCATAAGGAATGTACTTCATTTTTCCGTTTATCTTTGTGTTTTATTTCCATTTATATTAATGGTATTCTAATTAAGGTATATACGCAAAACGTTTCGAACCCAAAAGGACTATATACTTCGAAAGTGGCAATAATCGAAATTTCGTCGTTAGACGGGAAGCAAATAAGGTGGCGTCTGTGTACCGAGTTATTTTAAGGGATTATGTGAATAGTAATAAGAAAAAAAAAAAGAAAAGAAAAGAAAATTAAATAATAATAAAAAATATATAAAAATAATAATAAAACAATAAATAATATTGAAATAGAATATTCTCGCGAAGTATACCTGCGTAAGCTAAAGCACATGCGGTGACGTCAGTGAAACATGATTTATGTTATCTAATTGACGTGGCAAGTGCGTCCGAGGCTAACATACGGTCAAGATTTCACACTAGCTTGCCCTTCGGACGGCCCGAAGGCAACGGAAAATACGGGAAATAGATCTAGCAATCATCTACGAGAAATAATGTAGTGCTCCACAGAACACGATGGTTCCCTCTTCTTCTTTTCTTTGACGGAGAATGTAAATCAGAACTGAAAAGTCAAAATGAAAAGTAACTCTAATATGTGAAACTCCGTGACTCAGAATGTGGACTACCGTGGTCTTGGGGCGCAGTTGATTATATCAAAGTTCCAACAGCCAACAGCCATCAAAGGGTACAGTGCGACAAAAAACAGGTCTTTAAGACCAAACCGAGACTTCAGATATTGTTACATTCCTTTCATCTTCTCGCTCACCAAACAGTCCAAAATTTCCTAACAGGTTTTCCCTCACTTTCTTGCTTTGTAGGAAAATTACAAAACCAAAAAGAAGGAGTTTTTTTATGGGGGGGCATCAAACTCTCTTCAAGTTATTTTTATATATATTTTTCTGGAAATAGTTGGAAACTTGGGGGTTGGGGGGAGTTGGAAGTTCGAAACTTTAGGGAATTTTCGAAATATGAGTTTAATTCTAAGGGTTTCTTCGATCTGTACTGAAGAAGCCATATTTTTGTTTTTGTGTGGAGTGATGTTAGGGTTGCCGAGTATGGTTTTCATCTCGGACTTTTTTTTAAAGTGAATTTAGTGTGGTTTTGGGGTGCTGCAGATCTGGGAAGCGTGTGGTTATAAATGCAGACTCGGTATATGGAGAGGACCAAATCTATGAGCAGAGGGAAGAGGAGTTTGGAGGGGGGAGGAGGAGAGGATGAGCAGCCGGAGCGCAAGCGGCCCGCTCTCGCAAGGTAAAAACCTTGTTCTTGATATGATTTTTGTGATTGAATTGCTTCTCTGTGTTTGGGGGATTTCGTTTGTTGATACTTCTTCTTTCAATATGTTAAGTGAACTATGAAGTGTAAAAAATCTAAAATGTTGCTTTAGTAGAAGAGTTCCATTATTAAGACAAGTGTAGCTCAAGATTTGTTAGTTTTTACTTGGGTGCACCAGAACTTGGTGCGGACATATTTTCAAAAAACAAAAACAAAAACAAAAAACAAAAACTTGGTGCGGGCTTGGCTTTGTAAAAGAAAGTGTGATAATTTGCAACATATCAAGGGTTACCTTTTCGAAATCCTACCAATCAAGGGCGCGTTGCCTTGCGGGCTTGAGTTGCCTTTTTGAAAGAAAGAGTGATAATTTGCCCTCAAAACATATCAAGGGCAACCTTTTCGAAAATCCTACCAATCAAGGACGCGTTGCCTCATTACATGGGAGGCTAATACCTGCCCTTAAGAAGTGCCATGTGTCATCACCACATGAGCCCCCACCACAGGACGGCAATTCTTTGTAGGTGTTGTCTAATTCTTTATAAGTTTCTTTCAGATATTCTTCACGTCTGCTTAAAGTTATCGAGAATTATTTGAGGCTTATAAATATTCCCTGCTACAATATGAAAAATCTAGACATTTAATTTGAGGTTTCAACCCAGCAAAATTTAGTGGTAACTACAGTCTGGCGGGTCTATAATTTGTTTTTTTCAATTTTTTGGATAAGTAATATGAACTAGGTGATAAATGTTGTGAAATGTTATGCAAAACACATACACCAACGATGACAAATAAAGTAAAAGCAATCACAATCAAGCACACAACGCACAATATACGTGGTGTCGAGCGTACCTCTCTGTCTTCCATTCACTAGAGCGGTCTATCGAGTGGTGTCGAGCGAACTTGGCTCGAGCCAACTTTCAGCAATTACTTTTTCAGGTCCAAAATCAGTTTCCACATATACCCCAACAATCTCCCACTTGGAGATTAGGTCTCCACATGCCAGCCACTGTTTTCAGCCAAGCCCTATCATCTTTGCAGCTCACAGCTCCCGTCTTTAAGCCAGAAGACGCATTGAAGTCAAGCCCGACTTCAATCTTCCACGTACATCACCCTTAGTCAGCACATTCACAGGGAGACTCATAACTCCCACTGCACCAGGAGTATCCGGTCTCGAATCGATCTTGGCAACCTTAGTCAACTTTTCCAGGTTTTCATGAGGAATGACAAAGCTAACTCTCTTTGGCTTCCTCACATGTTTCGTGTGATCAACTCTGCCTTTTTGCACTCTTGTATTTTCCTGCACCTCATTGGATCCTGATGTTAAATACAAAGAGTTAGATCTCTTATCATGCGCTAAGACCAGCGCACCTTTAGTGATCTTCCAAGCTCCCCTAGAGAACGCTACTGCAAAATCACTATCATCAAGCTGTCCCACAGAGATCAGGTTTTTCTTCAGATTTGGAACATGTCTGACTTGCTGTAAAGTCCACACGCTCCTGTTTGGAAGTGTGATGTGCACATCATCCACTCCCACTACATCTAGTGCATCTCCATCAGCCGCATAAATCTTTCCAAAATCACCATAAACATAATTATGCATGATTTCTCGATGTGAGGTGCTATGGAACGAAGATCCTGAATCCAAAACCCAATCATCAATCGGACTGTGCATTACAAGGAGTAAGGCATTATGAATTTCATTTGCCACTACATTCACAGCATCATCATCATAACTTGATTCCTGTAGTTTCTCTTGATGTGGCCCGGCTTGCCACAACTCCAGCATGCGATTTGCTGCCCAGATCTCATCTTGATCTTCCCCCTGCTCTTGGAGCTTGACCTGTCATGTCTTCTGCCCTTACTGTCAACAATCAAGGCAGATCCTGAACTCAAGGACTCATCTGAGTTTTTCCTACATACCTCTTCAGCAAGTACCATGTCACGTATGTCGTCATAGTTCAGTTTCAACTTGCTGGCTGAACTACTCACAGCCATCCTCATGGCCTCCCAACTATTTGGCAACGATGCCAACATAATCAACGCTCTAATCTCATCATCAAACTCAATCTATACAGAAGGTAGTTGATTTGTGATCGTATTGAATTCATTCAAGTGTTGGGCTATAGACATACCTTTCGACATCTTTAGATTGAACAATTTCTTCATCAAGTGCACCTTATTGTTCGCCGACAGCTTTTCATACATACCTGACAAAGTCGCCATGAGATCCACCGTGGTTCTCTCCTTACTAACATTGTATGCCACTATTCTAGACAAGGTCAGCCGAACAAGCCCTAGAACCTGTCAATCTAATAGGGTCCACTCAGCATCATCCATGCTTTCTGGCTTCTTTCCTAACGGTGGAAGGTGGAGCCTCTTCCCATAGAGATAATCCTCAATCGACATCTTCTAGTACCCAAAATTAGTGCCGTCAAACTTCTCAATCCCGGGTGCGTTCACTTTATCTCCAGCCATCATTCTCCTTCAGATCCAACCTTGGCTGTTGACCTCAATTGTTGTAAAAAACGATGACAATAATGTAAAAATAAACACACACAAGAAGGAATCACACGACACAATGATTACGTGGTTCGAAAAATTGCTCAAGTCCACGGGAGCTGTAGAGGATTTTTATTTCTTGAGGAATCACAATACTATAGTTTGCGGCGACTACTATTCACTCTGTACGGCCACAAGTCAATAACAAATCATATATATACTTCATGCAGTGGAAACCCTAATATTAGCATAATTAGTAATGTTCGCTCGAGCGGCGTGTCGAGTGCTCATCGAGCGAACCTGTTTCCCGCAATAGCTCGAGCCAAGAGTCAAGCGTATCTTCGAGCGACCTTCTCTGACTTCCCTTTGCTCGAGCCGTTGTCGAGCAGACCTCTCTGACTTGTCTTCGCTTGAGCGGTGGACCAGTTTCCACAATACTCAACAATAAAAGCTAAGACCTCAGTATCTAGGCAGTATATGAAGGAGTACCCTCAAAAGTTACAATCAAATTCAGTAAAATCTACAAAAGAAGGACAAGAGGCGATTCCAAACACTTAGACCACACGTGCAAACTGTAAAGAATTAAGAATTTTAGCTTAGATATAGACAACTCAACTTCATTAAATGTGTGGTTAGTCCTAGTAGGATCTTGGATTTTTGGTGTTGCTAAATCATTGCCTTGTTCCCCATCTTGTCGACTAAAAGACCTGCAGATAAAACCTACTTATAAAAAAGGAGGCTGCAGAGAAAATCCAAATTGTGCTACATTTCAATGACATATATCTATGATTTGCTTTCCCCCACACGCGCTGGCGTGCCCACATACACTTGCAATTATGTATTTATTTTCAGGTACCTGATATGTATCTATGTATGACTCATGTAGATATATATGTTAGAATGGAGTTTTTTTTTTTTTTTTTAATGTTTTGCTCACGTTTTGCGTTTAATGTTCTGAAGCTAAATGTTGTAGTTCAGTTTTATTTAGTATGCACATTCCTTTTTATTTAAAACCATACATGTCATGCAGTGTAATTGTTGAAGCTCTAAAAGTGGATAGTCTGCAAAAGCTATGCTCATCTTTGGAACCTATTCTTCGTAGAGTTGTAAGTTCTATGGATTTTGCATGGTGTTTATTTACAATCTATTTTTCTTCTTATGGGTTTGGGTTGGCTATTATCTTATCCTTAAATCATCTTTCTGATGTTTCCTTTATAGAATGGAAAACACTAAACCCATTGATAATGGGTCCCGATAGGTGTTTTTTTTCCTTAATGATTAAGGAAGTGTTTTTTAATGATGTTGTGTTTTTTTTTTTTTAAATCTTCAAGGGTATAAAAAAATGTGTGAAAAAAAAGAAGGCCAAATGGCCTTCTCGGGAGATTTTGTCAAGCCACACCCTCAGTGGGTTTAGCACAACTCTTATAGAATTATCCTTTGTTGTACTGATTTGTGTATTTTTTTCATTTTCATTTTCTAGACAAGTTTTAAAATTTGCATGCTTCAATCCATTGCTTCGATTCATTTTGTGTATTGCACATCTTGTTTTTCTGACTCGTTCCAATTGATGCTCAACAGGTCAGTGAAGAAGTGGAACGTGCTTTGGCAAAGTTAGGCCCTCCTAGAATTGGTGGAAGGTCTAAGATATTCTTGATCCTATTTTTGGCAGTTTATTATTTTTCTTGTAAATACCCCCCCCTTCTTTATAAGTATGTCCCTTTTTACTTTTAATTGGGGATTAGAATAGTTAATTTCTTAAATGTTTAGCTCCAAGGAAAAAAAAGATAAGGAAAGGAAAGATGATTTTTCAAATTATATTATAGTTTTGTAAGAGGCTTACCCACTTTTAGTTGTTAACTGATTTGTTGAGGGTTTGTATACTGATGAAAAAGTTGTTGACTGATGTGTTGAGGGCAGATTTATATGAAGAAAAAGCATAAAACCGGTTCCAATATCCATGAACTCTCTCAGGATATAATAGAATCTCATACTTATGAAAAAATATATAGAATGGTATTTCAGTCAGCAAGCAAGATGCTTCTCCACACATCCGTGTAGTTCTAATTACATGAACCATTTGCGATTTGCCCTTGACCCATTGAATGGTCCTTTAATATTCAAATCAAGGTGATGTGGGTGTTCATGCTCACTCAAGTCGAGCAACTTTGTGCTAATCTCTGCTTGTCGAAGAACTTTTGCTTTTTTAGGAAGAGGATGGTACCCCAATTATTGACCAACCCTCACTTTTGGTGTACCTTTTACAAGTAAAAAGCTTAACTTGAGGATCGGGGATGATTTTTTCTATAAGGAGTGAAGTTGAACTAAAATTCTAAGAGAGTTGTAGGATGGTTTTCTCTCGGTTAATATAAATGGTTGCATTCTTGAAATGATGCTTTATTTATCTGCTTCATTGCTGTGAAAGCTCTATCATATTTCATGGTTCATTTTTATTACTAGCTTCTATCCTACTCAAGAAATTCAGAGAATGGGGCTTACTTGGTATCTTATTCTAAATATTAGATATTTGGGACTGTGGCGCAAATAAACTTTTGTTCAGGCTTTTTTATTTATAACTCACTTCAGTGCATATATTTTCATAATTCGGCTTGAATGAACCTTTTTACATCTGTGGTATATTCGTCTAACACTCGAGGTTTCAGGTCTTCCCCAAAACGGATTGAAGGTCCAGATGGACAAAACTTGAAGCTGCAGTTTAAGTCCAGATTGTCTCTTCCTCTCTTCACTGGAGGGAAAGTAGAAGGCGAGCATGGTGCTGCTATCCATGTTGTATTGATTGATGCAAACACTGGCTATGTTATGACATCTGGACTTGAAGCTTCAGTCAAACTAGACATTGTTGTACTTGAAGGTGATTTTAACAATGAAGATGATGAAGGCTGGTCCCAAGAAGAATTTGAAAGCCATGTGGTGAAAGAGCGTGAAGGTAAGAGACCCTTGTTGACTGGGGACCTGCAAGTGACACTCAAGGAAGGTGTGGGGACGCTAGGAGAACTCACATTTACAGATAACTCAAGTTGGATAAGGAGCAGGAAGTTCAGGCTTGGCTTGAAGGTTGCCTCTGGATTTTGTGAGGGCATACGCATACGTGAAGCAAAGACGGAAGCTTTTACTGTTAAAGATCACAGAGGAGAATGTATGCTCATACTCTGTCATTTCAATTCTTCCTTCTCTTCTTTGTTTTGGAATGTTGTGTCAATTCATATTCTTCTTGTGTCAGTGTACAAGAAGCACTATCCACCTGCATTAGATGATGAAGTATGGAGACTGGAGAAAATTGGCAAGGAAGGGTCATTCCACAAGAGGCTAAACAATGAAAGAATATTCACAGTTCAAGATTTTCTTCGCCTTGTGGTTCGAGACCCACAAAAACTTCGTGCTGTATGTGTGGGATTTGTTCTTGAATTAAATTTTCACGCTTTCTAGCTTTTTTCTGATATGTTTATATCTATTTCTGTAGATCCTTGGAAGTGGAATGTCAAATAAGATGTGGGACGCTCTCTTAGAGCATGCAAAGACTTGTGTCCTGAGTGAGAAGTTTTATGTTTACTATTCAGAGGATGGAAGAAATGTTGGTGCTGTTTTTAACAACATCTATGAACTAAGCGGCCTTATTAATGGGGAGCAATACTTTTCTGCCAATTCTCTTTCTGACAGCCAGAAGGTGAGTTTGATATATGTGATGTGCTTTCTTTGACCATTACATCTTGTCATTACGCGCCATAAGTATAATAGGATTTGCCTTTATACCAGTGGTGCTATAGCAGTTTTACTTGCCCCATTTTTCTCTTTTTCTTTTTGATGGGTTATTTATGTACACTGCTAGTGGGTGCTGAACCTACTACCTCATCTTCCACTCTGTCCTTAGAAGGGTAGGAAATGCCACATGAACCAGAGTTCAATGGTAGCAGTTTTGCCAGCCTTCTAAAAATTGGGTCCAAAAATATTGCTCTGTTGGCATCCTGAAACCTATGTGTATATTATCTACTCTTAATTAAAAATTTCTCTCTGTAACTCCTCATTGCTATCTGCCATATTCAATATTTTCTATTTTGTAATGAACTTAATCAACATCGGCAGATTATCATTTTTTTTTTAAACTTTTACGGCTTATCATGATTACCTGCCTTATTTTCTGCAGACTTGATCCTTGCTGCCTCAAAACTTTTTTATTCCTTGGATTCGGGATGGCAGTCAATGATTAAGTTTTTGCTACATTGATCAGGCCTTTTGGCAAACAATGCTTTTGATCAGGCCTTTTGGCAAATAATTCTCTCATTTTCTTTTCATAATCTCTCCCTCTATCTCTTCCCCCCAACCCCATGTCCCCTCAATTAAGTCTTATTTGTATCCTTTTCCTGTTCAGGAAAGTTCATAGCATGTTTCCTCTGATAGCTCTTTCACTTGGTTCCTGCTTGTTTTAGGAAATTAAGAAAATAATATGTCAATGGCCAACTTGAGTTTGGCAGCTATGTAACCTGATTCTTTGTAATTCTCTCCAATTGTTCTTTTGTCACATTGTAAACCTCACAATAGAAATCTGGGTGAGGGCATGTGAATAACATTACCTGTTGTCAGATATGAAGCACATCTTAGATCAAATTTAGAGGAGAGCATGGTTCTGTTTTTTGTTGGCTTTCTCTGCTGATGCATTGGTTCTAAGTCACATCCCTTCATTAGATATGGTGTACTGCTCTTATTCTAGTTTAAGACTTGCTACACAGAAATCACTAGGAAGTAAACATTTACATAAGACAAAAGGAAAGAAGAATGACATCAAGTGTTGAGAAGCTAAGTTACCATGACTGCCATGAGATGCTGTGATTTTGATCATGATATGTCCTGAATAAAGTGATGTAGAAGAGGTTATTGTTTTTTAAGTACAGGTGATTTAGTCTTAAGTAAATAAAAGCTAGTGTCACTTGCTGTGTTTATAAACTTGCTGGTACACTGTACACAACTTTTACAATCTGCAGTCTGTTTTAGTTTTCTCTGGTAAAACTAATCATCAGAGGTCCTGGTTTTGCAATTCCAGGTCTATTTAGATATGCTGGTGAAGAAAGCATATGACCATTGGGACCAAGTTATAGAGTATGATGGCAAGGCACACTTGAGCTTCAAGCAGAATAAGAGGCCCATTGCATCTCAGAATGAACTTGATATTAGCCCATTTGATTACTCTGGTGCTTTGGATCATCAACTGCATCTACAAAGCCTGCCAGTTCCTTCAGAGCAGCCTCACATGGATTCTGGCTTACCAGCTGGAGGTAAGCATTGCTGGCTACATTAAAGCATGCTTTTTTTTGTGTGGAAATAAATGTGTGGATTATTCCTTTATTTTGCTTTTCATTTTTTTTTTTTTTGTTAGTGGATTGGGAGGATGGAAGGAGGGGTTGAGATAACTTGCTTAATTATAATGAATAGATGTTACTGAAAATACAGTCAGCCCAGTAAAGATTTTATGAGGATTGCCTCAGAAGTTTTGTTTTGGAGGAGGAGGATATCTCATAGTGATGTAGATATGCTGGATTGGTAGTATCCTTCTCTCTTGTCACTGATTTGAAAAAAAAGAAAAAAGAAAAACATCCTTCTCTCTTGTCAGTTAATCTGTTTGATATGCTGGGGAAGCTATCCATGGAGAAACTTTCCACTTCTCTTTTCAATTTTGGTGGATATTATTTTCCATTCTACTAGAGATGTCATTATGCGAGATGTCTGGATGATTGGTGCCCACATAACAAATAAGCAGCTGATTGTACCAATTTGTAAGTTAGGTAGCAAAGGGTGTGTAGATGATGGTAAACTCTGTCTTTGTTGATCTCTCTCTCTCATTCTCGTGCATGTGCGCACACAAACACACTCACACTCAGACCCCACTCTGTACACCCTTGAATGTGTGCATTATTTAACATCCACCCAATTGAGCTGGTGTAGGACCACTGATGTTTGATTTTGACATTGAATTGCTAACTTTTGATTTTCCTTGTTTGTCTGTTGCTTTTCTTCAGCTTTAGGGTACAATGATACTCTGGCAACGAGGTATTCAACCCAGTCACAGATTGTAAATTCAAATTCTCGTAGCCAGCTTGACAGCACTTCTTTTGCACTACATGACCATTTGATAAGCAACTCTCACCAAGCCCAAAGTGCAAGACATAATAACAGAGCTGTTGCACTGGCCCTTGGTCCTCCACAATCATCTACATCAGGATTTCAGGCTAGTAACTCTGCAACTCAACCATCCACTCTTAATCCTTTTGAAGACTGGTCACAAAACCGGGGCAAGGGAGTCGATGAGTTCTTTTCCGAGGAAGAGATTCGCATTATAAGTCATGAGATGCTTGAGAATGAAGATATGCAGCATTTGCTCCGAATCTCTAGTATGGGAGGTCATGCATCCATTAACATGCCGGAGGATGGGTACACATTCTCATCATACATGCCGTCACCGATGCCAAACTTCGATGAGGATCGTGGGCGACCTGGAAAAGCTGTTGTTGGGTGGTTGAAGATTAAGGCAGCAATGAGGTGGGGTTTCTTTATCAGGAAGAAAGCAGCTGAGAAGCGAGCACAACTTGTTGAGTTAGACGATGAATAGAAGTTGCTATGAGGATGCAGTTAGGTTTTCTCCTCTAACCTTGGCACTGCCTTGCTCTTTTGCAAATCATCAATACTCCTAATGATTGCCAACAAACTTGTTGGTTTCAAAGTCTTGGGGATCTCTGTTGTAAATACAGCAGGAGTTCTCTTGTACAGTTGCATGTATAGTTTTTGTCAATCACCCTTCATTCAATTAAGATGCTTTGTCATCACCATACCTTTGGTTTTGTGATTGGTTTATCGTCGCTTTTAGGGGTAAATGTGCTTTTCAATTGATGGCCCTTTTCTTCTTGTTGACTGATTAGGGGAACATTTTTGGTATGACTTCAATTTGTTGTTTGTATCATTGTACAAGAACGGTGGGTTCTAATATTATGCTAGTTCTATCTGCTGATTTTTAAAATTTTTCCACTTCTTTCAGATGAAAGACCCAAAAATATTGTTATTGAAGCTGGAATATCATTTTGAGTTAAATTGTATTATTTTACCTTAAAATAATTTGATGGTGATGATAATATTCGACCGAACTTTAATTGGAGCAAGTTGAGCAACCGACCTGGCCTCAAAGTCAAGAAGAAGAAGCAGCAGCAAAGGTAAACGGCCCCAGCAGCTGATAATTGGTGTTGAAAGTAAATTGTCTCAAAATGAGACTCCCGGCTACGGTATCAAACCAGAAACGCAAAAATCCCCCTCTCGGCATACATCTTGCGCCACTCGAGTCCTCCCTACCTCCTTTAATCTCCACAGCCTATATTCAGTTCTCTTCAATGGGAAGAATAGCTCAGAACGTTGACCGAAAAGGTTTTAACTTTAACTCAACATTGCCCCCTGATTTAATTCGATGCTAAATTCAAATTGGTTAATGATAAACAGTTTAAGAAAATCCGAAGGCCAGAGAAATATTCTCTGGTGTAATTAGCCTAGGTCTCCGACTCCAAGGCAGGTCCTTTAGGGATTCTCTGCTTCAGTAGTTACTAGTTATCATTATTATTATTATTATTATTATAATAAAATCGATCAACCACATCAAAGGTTTTTTTTTTTTTTTTTCTTTCAAAATATATATATTAAAAGAATGAAAGAGTTAGATTATTTTATGTCTCGTAGATAACATCAAATTAATCGAATGGCTCTGACAAAAAAAAAAATAAAAGAATTGGCACGGCTACTAAACAAATTTAGTCTAGGATGTGGAGCATTCTGGAGGGAGGCCTTGGGGAAACCTCTTTGTGTCACTGCAATAGTTGTAAATCATGTAGTTCTTCTGCGCCCATTGCAACCTCTCCTGACTAGCTGAATCCAACTCCTGTGACAGCCATGAATTACTGCTAGAGGTAGAAGAGGTAGAAGAGCAGGAAGATGAACCGGAGGACCAAACACAAGCATCTGCATTGAAGTTCATATAGGAAGCAGTGAAAGGAGCTTGTGTCCAATCTGTCTTGACAAGTCCGCCCCTTGTGGCCCAGTCATCAGCATTCCAGAGGCTGGAGTATATTCTCATTGGTTGGTTCTTTGGGAATGGTACACCGCTCGACTCCATGTTCTTGAACTCTCTGATGGGGGTGCCATCCACGGAGAAGCTGAAATAAGAAAGTATAAAGTCAATACAGAGTGTATACGGGGAGGAAATGGAACGGAAGGGATGCACGATTGAGACTGCGTTGTTGGGAAACTGGAGCAATACTCACATAATGCGCTGGGGATTCCAAAGGATGGAATAGGTGTGAAAATCCGCAGTTGGGTCAAACCAGAGATAGAACTGCTGCTCTCTGTTGCCCTTGCCTTGGCTGAACACATTGGTGTGAAGGATGTAAGGATCGCCACTCAGATTCCCCAAGAACTCAAAGTCTATCTCATCCCAAGCCGACCCTTTTGAAGATAACTGTGTGTAACGTAATCAGTTATATGCGTTAGCTATTGAACATTTAGTTTAATTTGGATAAAATGGAAGAAAATACCAGTGGCGGGTAAAGCTTACATAATAGGCAGTGACAGTCCCGGCAGAGTTTCCGGGGACAAGCTTGAGCTGCATATCGATCTTTCCAAATAGATATTCATTCTTGGACTGGAATCCTGAACCAGAAGCTTTGTCAAGCGAGAGAGTAAGCAGGTCTCCGTCGTTGAGTATCTTAGCACGGCCATCTCCCCAAGTAATTTCAAAGTCCTGGTGAAAGGGATTAGCCGAGGTCGTGATGATCATTGATGGAAGAAGAAGAAGAATAAGAAGGGGTAGCAGAAGGATTGGCAAAACACTTGAAGACGAACCCATGAGTGGTAACCGTGCTATATTAATGTGTGACAAAAAATATTGGAGTTTTTGTGAAGTATTGAAGTTTTGAGGAGAGAAGAGGAAGGGTGTGCTTAGCGTTAGTCTGGAAGCTAGCTTTTATACTAAGGGAATGAGGAACTAAGACGACAGCATGGGAAGGGCCATAGGAAGGTGGTCGAGTCCCCCTATACATGCTGTAGCCAGTTGTTGCCCGTTGGCATCAAAGTTCGAGAACTAGCTGTCTATATAATTCTTTCACGCATAATTCGGACATGTCTAAAGAAAGCGAGATGGACAAGGACGCGGTTTTGCACTGATTTTAAAATCGACGAAAGTGCAGAGTACTTACTGCTGTCCAGGTCAGATCAACAGGCATGCATGCCTACCTCTTATATTTTCCTACTTAAAAATGCATGAAAAATAGGGAATAAAAAAAGAAAATTCTTACTCGAGAGTCACCACTAGGAAAGACAGCATGGACCAGAAAGAATAATCCCAAGGCCCAATGGAGATCGGAAATCACATCCCGATGTAGAGAAATCGCGAATTTTTGAGAATGGGCCTGGGGCCCGTAAAGTGAGAAGTAAGTTAAGATCCATATTGATCCGGATTTCCACGTATGCCCATCATCAACAATTTGAGGGAAGGATGAAAGCTAAACGGTTCGATCGATGAGTTTGAGCAGTGGGAGTTGGGCTGGTGTCCCAAGGTCAGACAATTTCGAGTTCGATACCAACTATAATTGAATCAAGATCTCTTGCAATCTTAATTCAGACAGCTTGGCAGTGATGTACCCCACCCTAAGCAAATGAAACAAGGGATCTAAGGCTTTGTTTAGTTATGCAGTTCATCTAAGTAAGGCTTTGTTTAGTTATGCAGTTCAGTTAAGATATGATAATGTATTTTATTGAAAGTTAAATAAAATATTATTATAATATAATTTTTATTTTAAAATTAAAAAAAATTAAATTATTTATTATATTTTGTATAAAAATTTAAAAAAATTATAATGACTATATTTTGTGTAGGGGCCGGACGGACGAGGGCGGGGTACGCCCCCCACTGCCCACCCCTAGATACCGTACCTTACTTGTGTATGATTATCGATAGAAAGGCATGTTCTGTTCGGCTCCGTTGGATCACTTCGGTAAGTTTCGGCTCTGGATTGGTAGGTAAATTCGTTTCTGTCAATCCCAAAATTGGTTTGAGTCGTTTGGCCATCAGAATCTAATCAATTCCAATCCAAACAAACACGATTGAAGTCAAACCATTTTAATTTATTATTTATCATTACAATTTATGAATCGGTATTTATTATATAACGATTTATCATTCTAGAAATAACTTAAATATTGCAATGTCAAAGCATTCCATTTATCTTCATAATTAACAATTGATGGTATCACGCTCTAAGCTCATATTTGTGGTTAAATATATATATTTTATTATTATTGAACATTGTAAAATAGTTAGTTTTACAGACCCTTAATTGTAAATATAGTTTTATTGCTGCACGTGTGTTGCACATGTATTTCTTTCATGATTGTATATATAGTTGCTAGATTACTCTGTAATACTTACCGGAATAGTTTTTTTACATAAAACAGAAGTTAAGCTTTCTTCTCCATTCGTTCTTGATTCTCCTTGATCATTCTTGAATTCATTGATCATTCTTAAGCATTTCGGGTGATTGATTCAACCCAGATTAATTTCTCTACATGGTATCAGAAGAAATTTTTTGATTATCGATGGCTGAAGCTGCATCCTCCTCTGCTGTTTCGAGTTCGAGTATCAATCTCACGGACAATTCTTCAACTCCGTATTTTCTTCATCATGGCGACAATCCAGGCACTATTCTTGTTTCTCAGCTGCTTACTGGCGACAACTACAATTCTTGGAGCCGATCCATGAAGATTGCTCTAAGGGCAAAGAACAAATTAGGGTTTATTGACGGTAGTTTGTTTTTGATTCCGAGTTCATCAAACCCTACGCGTGATGCTTGGCTCCGTTGCAACGACATGGTGTTTTCTTGGATTTTGAATTCCGTCTCCAAGAATATTGCAGCAAGCTGTATTTACATTGATACGGCTGCTGCACTATGGGCTGATCTAAAAGAACGGTTCTCACAGTCGAATGGGCCACGGATCTTCCAACTTTAGAAGGAAATTTCATCTTTGCTTCAAGGTGACATGTCTGTAAGTGATTACTACACTCAATTGAAAACATTATGGGATGAATTGTCAAATTTCAAGCCATTATTGAATTGTGGCTATGGTCCAAATTGCAATTATGCAGTATTGACAAAAGTATTAGAATATCAACAACAAGAGTATGTGATGAGGTTTTTAATGGGGCTTAGTGATACATTTTCGAATGTTAGGGCCCAAATTCTGTTGCTAGATCCAATGCCACCCATAAACAGAGTCTTCTCTTTAATTTTACAAGAAGAACGCCATCGTAGTCTTCATGTTTTGAAACCTTCCAATTTGGAGTCGGTTGTTCTTGCTTCTACTGCACCTGATTCTCAGAAGTATAATCCAAGATTTAAGCCTTCTTTCTATAAATCGAAGCCTATTTGTAGTCATTGTGGATTGACAGGACACACAAAAGAAAAATGTTACAAACTACATGGGTATCCTCCTGGATACAAGAATGCTAAACCTAGAATCAATTTTGTCGATGGTAATTCCACTGGTAATATTTCACAGGATAAGCAAGTTAGTGAGACACTTTCTTTACCATTTATTCAAGAACAGTGTCAACAGTTACTTTCTTTACTTGAGATACATAATTCCTCTGACAAATTTGCTTCAGCTCATTTAGTTGATACTACATCTCGGCAAAATCCTCAGACTTTTTTCAATCAGTCAGGTAAATCACTTTCTAATCTGACTTTTGATCCTTGCTTATTTTCTGTTAAGAAGTACCATTCAGACCTTGATATTCCATAGATTATTGACACTGGAGCTACTGACCATATGGTTAGTTCCGTGTCACTTTTATCCTCTTACACAACTGTCCAATCAGCTTTTGTTACATTGCCAAATGGTTACAAAGCACCAATTACACACACAGGAATTGTTAAAATTTCTGATTCTTTGGTCCTTAACAATGTCCTGTGTGTTCCCTCATTTTCTTTTAATCTCCTATCAGCTAGTAAACTTACTCATTCTTCTAACTGTTGTCTAATCTTCCTAAATAAATTTTGCTTCATTCAGGACCTGTGTGCATGGAAGACGATTGGTCTGGGTGAAGAAAGAAGTGGTCTTTATTTTTTGCTGCACAATAAAACATCAATATCTGATGTACATGATTCTAGTAAATTTTGTGTTTTACCTTCAGTTTGTACTTCTAATTCTGTTGGTTTGGACCTATGGCATTATCGCCTAGGTCATCCTTCTTTTCTGAAACAAAGTCTAATACATAGGCTTTTTCCTGATGTAACTCCTTCTAGGCATACAAACTGTGATGTATGTCATTATTCAAAACAATCCAGATTGGTTTTCCCACATAGTGAATCTCGTACTTCTTGTGCTTTTGAAATAATCCATTGTGATATATGGGGCCCTTTTTCTACTCCTACTCTAGACGGTTTTCATTACTTTCTT
Organism: Pterocarya stenoptera; assembly: GCA_003123785.1. NCBI lineage: Eukaryota > Viridiplantae > Streptophyta > Magnoliopsida > Fagales > Juglandaceae > Pterocarya > Pterocarya stenoptera. Next base: position 183,362 of record QEOT01003473.1, on the reverse strand, counting down.
ACTATTGTTGATGATTTCACAAGAGCCACTTGGGTATATTTAATGAAAACTAAATCTGAAACTAGAGCCAAACTCATTTCTTACATTGCTCTTGTAGAGACACAGTTTAGTTCTAAGGTGAAAATCATTAGGAGTGATAATGGTTTAGAGTTTGATATGTCTTCCTATTTTTCTACTAAAGGCATTATTCATCCAACGAGTTGTGTAGCCACTCCTCAACATAATGGGGTAGTAGAAAGAAAACATAGGCATTTACTAGAAGTTGCACGTGCCCTACGGTTTCAAGCTCATTTACCTCTCTGTTTTTGGGGGGACTGTGTTTTAACAGCAGCCTATATCATAAATAGATTACCTACTCCTGTTCTTTCCAACAAATGTCCTTATGAACTCCTTTTTTGTCACAAGCCCAATTATTCCATTTTAAAAGTGTTTGGTTGCTTATGCTATGCTAGCACTCTTGTTTCTCAAAGATCAAAATTTGATTCTAGAGCTAGGAAATGTATTTTTCTGGGCTACCCCTTTGGTGTCAAAGGATACAAATTGTACGATTTACACTCCAAATCTGTTTTTCTATCTAGGGATGTCATCTTTTATGAACATCTCTTTCCATATAAAAACAGAAACAATTTTTTTTTAGATCCTAAATCAGTTTCCTTAGATTCTTTTGTAATACCCATTAATATTACAGAAAATTCACACTCACCTGTTGTGACTAATACACCTGCTTCCCATCCTGTTAGTGATACAGAAAATTCAGATTCTAATACTTCAGATTTTAATATTTCTGATTCTATACCTATTGATCAGTCCCAACAAATTTCAGACTCTCATATTTCTGTTGATAATCCTTCTGTTAAGAGATCTACTAGAATCAAACAACCACCACGATATTTGCAGCAATATCATTGTGATTTAATCACTTCTTCTTCATCAAACTCTGATTCTTCCATTGCTACAGGTTCTCCCAAGGTAAGTACTCCTCATTCTTTGTCTACTTACCTTTCTTACAACAAACTTTCTTCCACACATCGAGCTTTCACCATTAACCTTTCAGCTCAGTTTGAACCTAAATTCTATCATCAAGCTAGTAAAATTCCTCATTGGCAAGAGGCCATGACAGCAGAATTATCTGCTCTTGAGAAAAATCATACATGGGTTCTCACTGACTTACCTCCTGATAAACATCCCATTGGTTGTAAATGGGTGTACAAAATTAAAAATAAATCAGATGGAACCATTGAACGTTATAAAGCTAGGCTTGTAGCAAAAGGGTACACTCAACAAGAAAGGGTTAGATTTTATTGATACTTTTTCTCCTGTGGCCAAGCTTACAAGTGTTTATTGTTTACTAGCTGTTGCTTCTTCTCAGAATTGGTATTTACATCAATTAGATGTAAATAACGCTTTTTTGCACGGAGATTTGGATGAGGAGGTGTATATGACTTTACCTCAAGGATATGGCAATAAGGGGGAGACTCGAGTATGCAAGTTAACTAAGTCATTATATGGCTTAAAACAAGCATCAAGGCAGTGGTATTGTAAGCTCACTAACTGCCTTTTACAACATGGTTTTAAACAGTCTAAGTGTGACTATTCCTTATTCACTAAAGTTTCTGGTTCGACTTTCCTTGCCCTCTTGATATATGTTGATGATGTGATTGTGGCCAGCAATGATCTTAAAGCTGTCCAAGACATAAAATCCATTCTCCATAGTACATTTCAGATTAAAGATCTTGGAGATCTTAAATATTTCCTTGGATTAGAAGTGGCAAGAACTACTAAAGGAATTTCCCTTTGTCAAAGGCATTATGCCTTGGAAATCTTGGCTGATTCTGGTTTCCTTGGCTGTAAACCAGCCAAAGTTCCAATGAGTCCTAATCTACGATTGACAAGAACTGATTCTTCACTCCTGGAAGATCCCACAGTTTATAGAAGATTGGTGGGGAGGTTGCTCTACTTGACAATAACAAGGCTTGATTTGGCCTATTCTATACAAACTCTAAGTCAATTCATGGACAAACCTGCTCAAACACACTTGGATACTGTACATCATGTCTTAAGATACCTCAAGGGCACACTTGGATGCTATACATCATGTCTTAAGATACCTCAAGGGCACACCTGGTCAGGGCATTTTTCTGCCATCTTCTTCTTCCCTACATCTGAAGGCTTTTTCAGATTCTGACTGGGCAACTTGTCCAGACACTAGAAAATCAGTAACTGGATTTTGTGTATTTTTGGGTGATTCTTTGATTTCTTGGAAGTCAAAGAAGCAGAATACTATTTCCAGATCTTCAGCTGAAGCTGAGTATAGAGCATTGGCTTCTACTGCTTGTGAATTAACTTGGTTAATTGCTTTGCTTCAAGATTTTGGGGTTGTTCATGATTATCCAGCATTGTTATTTTGTGATAGTAAAGCTGCAATTCACATAGCAGCAAACCCTGTGTTTCATGAGAGAACTAAGCATATAGAAATTGATTGTCACTTGGTTTGAGAGAAGATACAGTCTGGTGTGCTCAGAACTCTACATGTTAGCTCTCAACATCAGATAACCGATTCATTCACCAAAGCCTTGCCTCTTAATCAGTTTCTCTATCTTCTTTCCAAGATGGGTGTTCTTGACATTCACACTCCATCTTGAGGGTGAGTATTGAACATTGTAAAATAGTTAGTTTTACAGACCCTTAATTGTAAATATAGTTTTATTGTTGCACGTGTGTTGCACATATATTTCTTTCATGATTGTATATATAGTTGCTAGATTACTCTGTAATACTTACCGGAATAGTTTTTTTACATAAAACAGAAGTTAAGCTTTCTTCTCCATTCGTTCTTGATTCTCCTTGATCATTCTTGAATTCATTGATCATTCTTAAGCATTTCGGGTGATTGATTCAACCCAGATTAATTTCTCTACAATTATACTGGGGAACATTCCCGGATACATCTGATATAACGATTTAAATAAAAAAAAAATGAAAAAGTCATTAGTTTATTTGTCTAAAAAAGAAAATACAAAGTTAAAGAAAGATAAAAAATCAAGATGAAAAAAAAATCTAAACTTCAGCAAAGTATAAACATTAGTTTACATCTATATTGGATTATCTATTTACTCTCTATATAATAAAAAAAATATTATTAATTTAATATTATGAATCTTTTGATAAAACATGATCATTCATTAAATTCTACAAGGGAACTACACGTTAAATGGCCAAAGGTCTTAAGGATTTTTTTGATAAAACATGATCATTCATTAAATTCTACAAGGGAGCTACACGTCAAATGGTCAAGAATTTTAAGGACCTTTTGATAAAACAAGACTTAACAAAAAAATAAAAAAAGTTAACGAAAAAAAAAGAAAAATTAACGGAAAAAAAAAAAAAATTTACTATTCACAATTAGATAGCTATTTATTATAATAGAGTAGATATATGAAGATAAAAGTCTACATCTCATCGATCCCTTAAAAGTCTTTATATGATTTTAATTTAATTTAATTTAATTTATAAATAAATATTGGAGAAACACTGGCAGTCCCCTTCGAGTTCTAAAAAATTGTCATATGAACGAACAGGTCAAGCTCCAGTCCTGGGGATGATGAGATTAATATTTTAAGGCTGAAACATCAGAGAGTGGAGGTCCAGAAAGTGGCAGAGAAATTATAAAGACCTTAATTTATACAAACCATCAAAAGAAATTTGAAGCACTCACGTACATGACTCTGTAAATCCAAGCCCTCTTTGTTGTTTTTCATCTCCCACCTTGTGAGTTCTGCCCTGCCCACAAGAAATCTAGACAACTGAATCGTATTTGCTTACATGGCAGCATATGGTTGGTTGTAGAAGAAACCTGCGCGCAGCTTGGTAGAAGTCATTATTTTATAGTTTGTTCTTTAAGACCAATGCCGCCGTCCTAGAGCAACATGCTAATGGAGCAACGCCCATTAATCCACTACTGTGTCTGTGCTTTTGCTTTCCAGCTGTTCGAATCCCACTTGAACCCACCCACCTAGTTTAATAACTCAAAGGACACAGAAGATTCCCGTTTGTGAAATATGTTAGACCGGTATAAATAGACGAGAAAGTACAGTTTGTGAAATCGAACGTGGCTCACTAAAAACCACTTCTCTCTCAAACAATATCGATCAACATGGCTGCCTCTGTTTTTTCTTGTTACCCAAATGTCTTGCTACTGCAGCTTGTTCTGACATCTCTCACGTTTGGCTCTCTGATGGTTGCCTTTGCCGCTAGCTTTAATCAAGATGTTGATATCACATGGGGAGATGGCCGTGCTAAGATACTCAGCAAGGGCAAGCTTCTTTCCCTCTCCCTTGACAAAACCTCCGGCTCCGGCTTCCAGTCCAAGAACGAATACCTGTTTGGAAAGATTGACATGCAGATAAAGCTTGTCCCCGGAAATTCTGCCGGCACTGTCACTGCCTACTATGTAAGTTTCTTTGTTCAATATAATGCTTAACTTATTCTAGTTAACAAGAAGCTTACACGAATGTGTGATATCTTTAATTATGTGGCAGTTACGCTCGGAAGGTTCATCTTGGGATGAGATAGACTTTGAGTTCCTGGGAAACCTGAGTGGTGACCCTTACATTGTCCACACCAATGTGTACGCTCTAGGCAAGGGCGACAGAGAGCAGCAATTTTACCTCTGGTTCGACCCCACAGCTGGATTTCACACCTATTCCGTGCTATGGAATCCCGGACGCATTGTGTAAGTGATTAACTAAATCACAAACATGCATTCCAAGACAAATTCATCATGAATTGGTTTTCATTTTGGTGGATCTTTGCTTACCTTCGTTCTCTGTTTTTCCAGATTTTATGTAGACGGCAGGCCAATTAGAGAGTTCAAGAACTTGGAGGGTTTCGGCATTCCTTACCCGAAGAACCAGCCAATGAGGGTGTACTCTAGCCTATGGAACGCTGATGATTGGGCGACGAGAGGCGGGCTGGTGAAGACGAACTGGACTCAAGCACCTTTCACTGCTTCCTTCAGGAAATTCAATGCCAACGCTTGTGTCTGGTCTAATGGTGCGTCTTCTTGCAGCAATTCTAATGCCACCAATAACGCATGGCTCTCTCAAGAGCTAAATTCCACGGGCCAAAAGAAGCTGAAATGGGTGCAGACGAATTACATGGTTTACAATTACTGCACGGACACAAAGCGATTCCCTCAGGGCCTCCCGCCAGAATGCAATGTTACCACCAAGGCATGACGCATGGATACAACCCATAGCCGGCCATGGATTATGTACACGCTCAAGTCATTTTCACTTCATCGACGTTACGTTCTCTGTGCCATTTTGATTGTTGAAATGGACAATTTTCACAGTGTGATAGAATAAAGCAAGACGAATGAAAAAGATTTTAAGTAAATCATGCATGCTCATTTCGAATCTAGCTAGAAACCAAAAAAGTGGTCGAAACATAAAGGAGGAGGCAACGCACGTCCCTTGACACCTTGGAGAGGACATTCTCCAAAAGTCCAACCCTTCAGTGCCATGCAGATGCAAGCTTAATGATTGAGATGGCTTGTATATTTCCAACTTACCAATAAGTACTGTCAACGCATTAAATTCTAACAAAACAAAACCCAGAACATGGTCGCAATAATTAAGATGGTAATTTGCGTCTATTTCCAACTCACCGATAACGGTTCAAGAATTAAATTCTAACAAAAACAAAGCCCTTAACATAATCACAATTAAGACGGTAATTGTTCGTCAAAAAAGCTACCAAATTCAAAACTAAACTAATATTTTTTGTTTCATTTTGCTAAATGCCTAAAATTCTCCAAGGTCTCAATTTCAAGATAGAAACATAATCAATCTTTATTTACTACCCATTTATTAAGCGTTTAATGTTATCTAAAAACTTCAAATAGACAATAATAAATATTAATATAGGCCAGATTCACTTCATATATCTATCTTAATTTCTCACTTAGGCTCATCAAGTACTGTTTGAGTAATAACTTAAAGGAATTTTATTTCCCTAAATTATTCTGTTGATTACAATTAATTCATATCTACTGAAATTTGATTCTCTAATTTAATGATTAGATTGATAGGAATTTGGATATATATTTTCTCCTCTCAGAGTAAAGTGTCATTCAAAAGAAAGTCAAGATATAAATACAATTCGGTAATTTGCAATGGTTGTTGCTAAATTTCACTTTTGAAGTTAACTATATATATACGACATGCAAGGCCGCTGGAAGTTACCAAAATCTGCCAATAGTACTGGTGCGCTGGAAAATCAGCATTCGGCAAGCTTTGGCATGGAACGGACTTGAAGAGGCAATGGCCTCTATATAATGCCATCCAGCTGTCTACATCTCACCTTTTACATCTCAGCCTAGCCTTGGCATAATGGCATGTAATGGACTCGATGAGTGTAGCGTTCCAGCACCGCCTAGCCTCCTATAAATCAAACACTGCCTGCCTACGTACAAAAATTGCTATATCTCTCTCTTAGATATCGTTAAGGAATGGCTTCTGCTGCTTGTTTGTTGTGTTACAAAACTCCTGCAGTGTTGATGCTGGTTCATCTCATAGTTGCCTTTTTGACGACTGCTTCTGCTGGTAACTTCTACGAAAGCATTGACAATACGTGGGGTGATGGCCGCACTAAAATATTCAGAAACGGGGAGCTCCTTACTCTCTCCCTTGACAAGGCCTCCGGCTCAGGCTTCCAGTCCAAGAATGAATATCTATTTGGAATGATCAATATGCAGATTAAGCTTGTGCCTGGCAACTCCGCCGGCACTGTCACTGCCTACTATGTAGGTTCCTTATCATACAAATGTACCGTCCGTTCATTTCGCCTATACTTCATGCCTTAGACCTTTATGTTAATACGTGAAAATCAATTAATTTTATGATGCAGTTGCGCTCAGAAGGGTCGTCATGGGATGAGATAGACTACGAATTCTTAGGCAACCAGAGTGGTGATCCTTATATTGTTCACACAAATGTTTACAGTCAAGGCAAAGGTGACAGAGAGCAGCAATTCTACCTCTGGTTTGACCCCACAGCAGATTTCCACACTTACTCCATCCTTTGGAATCCAGGACTCATTATGTAAGTACTTATATATCTAGCTGTTGTATCTCCTAAAAGTATCGAATTTCTTGGATGTCATCTGGTTTCTGTCTTAGCTTCTATGTGGATGGCGTACCCATAAGAGAGTTCAAGAACTTGGAGTCCATCGGGTTACCATTCCCAAAGAACCAGCCGATGAGGATACACTCCAGTCTATGGAATGCTGATGACTGGGCTACAAGAGGCGGTTTGATCAAAACAGACTGGACACAAGCTCCATTCACCGCTTCATATAGGAATTTCAATGCCAATGCCTGCGTGTGGTCTTCTGCAACATCTTCTTGCATTTCAAATTCCAAATCAATCAGCAGTGCTCCGCACTCTCGGGAATTGGATTCCGCTAGCCAAAAAAAGCTCAAGTGGGTGCAGAGGAATTACATGATTTACAACTATTGCACAGACACAAAGCGATTTCCACAAGGCCTCCCTCCAGAGTGCACGCTCGCCAACAAATCCTAGAATGAACATCTGTTCTGGCACGTGTAACTTTTGTACATCGGTTCTTTTTCCATGTTAATCTAGTTCTAGCCAATAGGAAATAAGGGATTAATATATATAGTATGTAATATATATATGCCACGTGATGTAATATATGATATTAGATTATCCTGTAAAAATAGTTTGTACAATCTTCCAATGGTCTTGCAGATGGCATTTGTACTCTTTATCTCATAACAAATGTTCGATAATCAAGTTTCCATACTCCCAACTTGAGTACTACAATCTATTAAAAATGCCGAATAACAAAATAATTGTTCTATCTATGATTTCAGAGACTAGAGAACTATAATTTCATACCATATTCAATAAATCACCATGTACCACGATAAATGGCACAAAGAAATAGTCGAGGCCGTTGGTATAGCAAATAAGTCAAGTAGAGATTTTAAAAACATTTTAAACCTATTTAAAATATATTAAAATGAAATGTTTTTCAAAATTATAAATATTTTTTTAATTAAAAATTTTATATTGTTCCTGCACGTCATGCATAATGCGGATTTGCGTTTAATTCTAACTTCTAATAATTTAAGGACAAATCTATTTGTAAAGTTGTGTAAAGCACACCTTCTTGGAAAACTTCATTTTCTCAATTTCGATTCGCGTAAAAATTCAAGAATTAGGGTCCTAATTGAACTAGAGAGATCCTAATTCATATCGGTATGATAGAATTACTTGGTTTAAATACCCTAATTTTAGATACCATATGAGTAGGTCCGGCCATATTTTAGACCTTAATTCCATTGAACATTAATATATTACAGCTGAAATATGGAAGAATTGAAATTTTAAATCAAAACATTTATATATATGGATGATATGATAGGCCTAAACAAGAATTATTGAACAACGAACAACCAAAGCTATTACTCACATCAAAAGACTTCCATTAATAAAAGATTTAAATTCATTAAAAAATACAAAATACGCATGTCGAATGAAATAGTTGTTACAGTAACAAATCGTTGGTTTAACCATGTTGTTGACATGACGACTTTATCTGCAAGAAACATTTAAAATTTAAAATTCTTATAAATCAAGTCTTGTCCTATCAATAAGATAGAGTGTATTTTACACGCCGGTTTACAAGTAGAAAAACTCTAATTTAAGTGGTCTTTTTTTTTTTTTTTTTTTTTTTCTGGGAATAATTTGGGCGGCTTGTTTAAAGAGAAAAATTTAGGCTCAGTTTGAAATTTATCTCATTATTATAATTTTTATAAATTTTTATATAAAATATAATAAATAATTCAATATTTTTAAATATAAAAATAATAATAATATTAAAAAATAATATTTTAAAAATATTTTATTCAAATTTTAACTTTTATTTCAATTTATTTTATCTCAACTTAATATCTAAATCTAGATATCATACAGTGGTCAATATCTTGGCATGCAGCTGTCTGCAATTAAAGAATTTTCAGCTAAAAAAAGTAGAACACGCTCTTAATATGGACAGTAGGTTATTCTCACGTATTCTGAAAAATATCTCATTTATATTATTTATTATTTTATTATGATTATTTATTTATTTATTTATTATTATTTCATAGTTTATTTATTTATTTTTTACTACTATTTAAAAAATATTTGAGAATATCTCACTAATAAAATGCAACCTTAAATTAATCAACCTAAATTAATGGATACATTTTATGAACACGATATTATAACTCGACCAGCTAACCAACAATTTTTATTTTTTATTTATATTGCAGTGGCAACTTAGGCAATATTATAACCCAGTCTATTCAATTATGATTTACTGTCTTTAACCACCTTTACTTTTTCAGCAGAGTTGGTATTGGGCCCAGTTCTTGAGAGCTTTGTATGATAAAAGGCTGACCCCACTTGATAAAGAGAGGCTGGGACCGTGGGAGATGCCATGCACAAAGGCGGTGATAGACGAGCAAGAAGAAACTTCGGAGCTTCGTGGCTGTTCGATCGATCTGCATTGAACCGCGCTGTTGGGTAATCATGAGAAGCGTGGCAGGCCGGCGGCACCGAACCCAGTTTGGCCAGTCATCGGTTGGTGTCAAGGCTGGCTACTGGGCCCCATGCCCATATTTAATGTCACAGCCAGCCCATTTACAACCCACATTTTCACCCATTATAACTTTCCAATCATTTCAAATACCAAGGAACTTTCCCAAACACCGCGCTTCCTTCTTTTGTCTTCTTCCTTATAGTTATATTCTTCCATCCTATTTATATTGCTCTACCAAAGGCACATTACTCGCAGAATCACAAAAACATCAAGCAATTCATAGTATCATATAAGACATTTACTCACCACCTGGTTCTCTTCCATCGGCTTGCACTCATGGCTTCTCCTTCGCTTTCTACTTCTACTTCAAGTAGTTCATTGGTTCTGTTTTCCATTTGGGTATGCTCTTTAATGGTTGCTTCTGCTGCTAACTTCAACCAAGAGCTTGACATCACTTGGGGCGATGGCCGCGCCAAGATACTCAACGATGGCGAACTTCTAACTCTCTCCCTAGATAAAGCCTCTGGCTCAGGTTTCCAATCCAAGAACGAATATTTATTCGGGAAGATTGATATGCAGATCAAGCTTGTTCCTGGAAACTCTGCTGGCACTGTCACTGCATACTATGTAAGTCCCTTTACACACACACACACACACACATACTTGGGGCCAAGAATTGCCTCACGAATTCGTGCATGTTGATATGCTAATATCTTCACATACATGCAGTTGCGGTCAGAAGGGTCATTGTGGGATGAAATAGACTTCGAGTTCTTGGGAAATCTAAGTGGCGATCCTTACATTGTCCACACTAACGTATTCAGCCAAGGCAAAGGCAACAGAGAGCAGCAGTTTTACCTCTGGTTCGACCCCACTGCTGATTTCCACACCTACACCGTCCTCTGGAATCCCCAACGCATCATGTAACTTCTAATCCTTCTAATTTTCCAAGTATTTGATATTTTTTCTACTTTCTTCAACTTCATTAACCAGATTCTTTTTTTTTTTTTTGGTTAGATTCTCGGTGGATGGCACTCCCATTAGAGAGTTCAAGAACATGGAGTCGATTGGTGTTCCTTACCCAAAGAACCAATCGATGAGGTTACAATCTAGTCTTTGGAATGCTGATGACTGGGCCACAAGAGGTGGGCTTGTCAAGACTGACTGGACGCACGCTCCCTTTACTGCCTCCTACAGAAACTTCAATGCGAATGCTTGTATATGGTCTTCTGGGGCGTCATCTTGCAGTTCAAGCTCCTCAAGTAACGATGCTTGGCTCTCAGAGGAGTTGGATTCCACGAGTCAAGAAAGGCTTAATTGGGTCCAGAAGAACTACATGATTTACAATTATTGCACAGACACAAACCGATTTCCCCAGGGTCTCCCTCCAGAATGCAGTGCCACCAATTCGTCCTAGATAAAAACAGATTATTTGACTTTATTTTTCTCTTTTGAAATATGAAATTCTTTATTTGCTTGTAATTTTATCTCCACATAAGCAACATGTCACTATTTTTATTGTTTGAAATGGAAATAATTTCCTTTTGAATTATTAATTACAAGAATACGGTCATGAATGAGTTTGAACTTTGACATGCAGCAGCCATTGTTTGTGATTGGGAACTTCCAACTAAATTGGAATCAAAATATAGCTCATTTATTTCGATAGATCCATCTTCTTGAATCTTGGCCAATAAATGAGCTCGTTTTTTAAAACAAAAGGGAGACAAATTAAAGAAAGAAAAGCGATCTCCTTCGATCGCATTTAATAGGATCTTATGCCATGCAATAGTTTTAAGTATTTTACAATGTCCGGACATGTTTCAGTAGGTTAGAGGAGAGTATACGCTTTCTTGGTCGGCAAATAAAATGCATGGAAAATGCATACATGTCTTGGTAATCTTTATATATAGCTCTGCTCAGATCTGCTCAAGGGTAACGCTTGTTACCCTCCTAGGAGTTATGTGGAAATAATTTTCATCTCATCTCATTTTATTTTTTTTTAGAAGATGACAATACTTCAATTTTATAGATACCTTTACTTATGACGGAAGAATATCGTGGTTATAATCAAAGACCTGAGGGTTATAAATATTCAGGGAAGGTCATAGCTCAAGCCTCAAAAAAACCTAAACACCAAACCATTAACAAGGGAAATACCTGGGGGTTATAAATATTCAAAAAAAACCCAAACCCAGGTGTATATATACAAAAAAAAAAAAAAAAACACCAAACCACACACTATACCATATAACCAGAAACTAGAATAAGCCAACCAAAAATCAAAGCTAAGCAGATCGAATAATAGGAAGCTCTAATCTTTCTATACGCAAAGAACCCGTAAGAGGAAACGAAATATCCATAGAAGACCACCATAGGTCGTTGCTTCCCTTCACTCTCATCCTTGCCAAGAAATCTGCTGAAGCATTCTCCTCTCTAAATATATGAAATACTCGGACCTGATCCCCCTTGACTTCATAAATGACTTCATCCTAGTAGTCCTCTAGATACTAGTTTTCACATCTCTGTTCTTTTACCCACTTGACCACTAACAAAGAATCTAACTCCATATCAAGATGCACAACACCCATATTTTTGACAATTCGAAGACCATGTAACAAACCCATCAGTTCAACATAGTTATTAGTTCAGTTGCCAATAGCAGACGAGAAAGCCATAATTAATTTACCATCTGAATCTCGCAACACACCTCCAGCTCCTGCCAAACTAGGATTCCCTCTCGAGGCCCTATCAACATTGAGCTTCAATCTACCAGCTTGTGGATTGCCAACAAACTAAGCGAGAAATAGTTTGGCAGTTGGACAGGAATGTTAAGCTCTCTCAGAAGAGCTTCATCCTGGGGAGTAAACAATTTCGTAGCCTTTATTTTCCCAATTCTCGCCATCCACAACTTAACTTGCAGCCAAATCGACTCCAATGACTGATGGATCCCTTCCATCTGAGCGACAATGCCTAAGCCATAAATTCCAGGTAATAATAGAGGGCAATATGCCAAGAATCTGCCCCATTTGAGAATTTCTCGATGCCTTAATCAACCAGCCATCAACAATGTGTTTCCATGTAAAACCTGACACTCTTCCTAACCTAATCTGAGTTGCCACATATTGCCACACTTTTCGTGCAATTTCTCCAGTTGCAAGCACATGATTTAAGTCCTCATACCCACCATTTAAATAACAATTACATTTAGAAACAACCGAAATACCAATAAACTTCAATTTATCATCAACACTTAGAGAGTTATTAAAAGCCTTCCACATGGTGACCTAAATATTTTTAGTAACACAAGGGTGCCAAACCCACTCAGCCCTACGGATTTTGGGAGCTCGAACTCTAATATGTTGCCATGCACTCTTAGTTGAGAATTTCCCACTCGTATTCTCCTTCCATACAAGCACATCCGCACCATCCCGAGTCTTACTCAAGATCTTCATGACCTCTACAACCTTTTCACTACCAATAAAACTAAATAATAGATCAGCATCCCAACCATTCTCCGCCCTACACTCCTTCACTAGTAATTTCGGGTTTCCCACTACAGGAGACATCACGTAGGGGACCACCATCATCTCATTTCATTTCCTTCACAAACATTACTCAAATACAAACGATTTCAAACTAATTATTACAATTTTTACAAACTAATCATTAAAATTTTTTCAAATTTTAAAATAAAACACAAAAATTAATTCAACTTTTTTAAATTCTAAAATAAAAATAATATTAAAAAAATAATATTTTAACTTTATAATATTTTTTAATTATACTTTTTTTCTCTCATTTCTTAAAATCTAATAAATATTTAACTCAAGCTATCTTATTACTATTAACAAACCATCTTATTACTATTCACAAAATTCCAATATCATCTTAGTTCTTAAACATCCACTTAGGTTGGTACCTAAGGCCCCACCCATGGAAGGCCTCAAATTTAAAAGTGAAGATATTTTTTATGTTAATTTTGTTAGAAAAATGTAAAATCCATTTTATTAAATAGGAAATTAAATAAAATTTTCTATATTTTTCAATGTGCAAGGCCCGATGATACTAAATTTAATAAATTCATAATTTATATTTTTAAGAAACATTCTAATTGTACTTAAGAAAATTTATAAAAGACTTACTTTTACACATGTCAGTTATTGATACATTGAAAATCATAAAATTTGTAATTCAAAAATTGAATTTCAAAAGAAAACTAACAAAATGAGTTCTGTAAGTAAAAGTGTAAATACATATAGCACTGCTCTATTTTTAAATAATCTTTTCTAGAGGTACAAAATTTATAATGAGACCTCATTTTAAATTGTTGTATTAAATATAAATAAATTTTTTTATTTAAATACTTTAAATAAAGCCTCTTTTTATTGAAAATTTTGAAAAATATTTAATACAATCATTTAAATTTTATTATTTTATAATTAAGAGCTACTCTTTTAAATTTCACCTCAGACCTCAATTGTATTAATGAGTCGCTCTAGGCTCTGCTAAGGAGAACAGATAGTTAGGAATCGTCTAAAATTCTCTATAATTCAAAAAGAAGAAATAAACACAAAATATAACTTTATGAAATTTAGAATACACACGTCGTATGTTTATTTTTTAAAAAATTATAGAGAATTGTCCGAGCCAAAATTATTGTGGATTCTGATCTATGGAAAGGGCATGAAGTTTGGGGAACAAAAAAATCATGTGTTGTAAGCTGTAGTCTATGAGCAACATGAATCGTCGTTCAAGCCGGAAAAATGAGAAATCTTCTTGACGTTTCATGTGACAAGGCATGTCGTCTAATTAAGGGGATGTTGTTTTTCATCACATTTTATTTATTTTATCTCGTCTCATTTCCTTCGTAAATAATATATCTCACTCAAATAGAAACTTTAAACTAATCATTACAATTTTTTCAATCTAATCATTACAAATTTCTAAACTTTTAAACAAAATATAAAAAATAATTCAACTTTTTCAAAATATCAAAATAAATATAATATTAAAAAATTATATTATAATAATACTTTAACTTTATAATATTTTTATTTAATTTTTTTCTTTTATTTTTCAAAATCCCATAAAATATTATAACTTAAATCATTTTACTATTATTTATAAATTATTTTACTATTATTCACAAATTTCTCATCTATATAATTCCTCAAAGATTTCCAAAATGTACCCATTTTCCCGGCCGGTAGATGATATGTCGTACTGTCGCCGTATAGTTGGAGAAAAAAGTGGGGTAACCATCACAAGGAATAATGGTGAAAGGCTTCTCTTTCGGCCTGACTTTCCTCTTTAATATGGGAGGGGGGAACATATATACTTGTTTTGAGATGAAGAAAATCTTGGAAGGATTAATATGTATCACATTTCTCTTTCGGTTTTTTAAGGATGTCACTACATAATTAGTGGATATATTTGAAACTACTTTGTCAAATATCGATCGATGTCCCAATTAATGAAAGAATTATAGTTAGAAATAGTATTCTTATACTCGTCACATAGGGGAGTGTCTATCATGATTTAATCTCGAAACAATGTGGAAGAGGAAAGAAATGACTCAATTTGATATCATAACTAGTTGATTACCTGCGCGATGCAGGAATGTCATCTAAAAGTGATTATTATTATTATTATTATTATTATTAATTATGATAGATTAAATCAGACCCTGAAAGATAGAGTTAGATTTCGTTTATTTTTGTAGACGAGATGAGATAAAAATTGAAAATTTAATAAAATATTATTAGAATATATATTTTTAATATTATTTTATTTTAAGATTTGAAAAAATTGAATTGTTTATTATATTTTGTACAGAAATTTAAAAAAATTATAATAATTAGATGAAATGAGATAAGATAAATTTTTTTTATGAAAGTAAACAAGTCTAGCGGAAGTGGCTCAAATATGAATTAATATTCGGAATTAGATAAGGTAAAGAAAAGTCTTCTTGCAAACTAGTTTGCGCACCAAATCACGCATCGATACTGATATGTAAAGT
This sequence comes from Pterocarya stenoptera, assembly GCA_003123785.1. NCBI lineage: Eukaryota > Viridiplantae > Streptophyta > Magnoliopsida > Fagales > Juglandaceae > Pterocarya > Pterocarya stenoptera. Next base: position 167,728 of record QEOT01003473.1, on the reverse strand, counting down.
ATATGTTTAATGAAACGGTACGAATTAAAGACAGAAATAATTTTTGAGATTGATGATCTTCTTCTTTTTTCAATTTTTTTTTTCTTTTGTTTTTTTTTCAATAAAACAAAATCGTCAGTATGCGGCAGTTTGGTGTGCCAAATTGCTTGTACCTAGAAAGATTGTTTCAAAAATTATATTATTTTATGGATTCGACGATGAACAAATGGTCCCCAAGACTCCAACATCATCAAGTCACGCGGTATCACAACCACTAACCAATGTGCGGAAAATTTCTCATGCGACCATATCATGGCTTTTGATGACAGGGGATACTTGAAACAAAGAAGGAAAAGTTGTTGACACTTTCACGTATTGATCATATAATGGAAGAGTTGGTAGAGGCGGTAAAGCAACTTCGAAGTTTCGTGTTCGTTTTCGTCTCTAATGACCAATTGGAGGTAAAACGCGTGTGCCGGCTGGATATTAATCACCAATAAGAGTGAGACGACACAGACAGAACCCATCTGGCTCTTATGTGATGGCTAGGGCGGAAAAAAGCAGAGTCAATGTCCAGCTGTTCTCACTAGTCACTACGATATCCCGAACACAAACCCTACTTAGACCCCGCGGCTAGGAACCTTCTCAAGCCTTCGTTTTTCTCTTTTTTTGTCCTTCTCTGTCCTCTTTTTCACCCCTATAAATGGCGTGGCACTTGGCCTTTGTTGCATCAGTCTCATCTATCCAAGAAACAAACCAAAGCTTCCCTGCTCTGTCAAAATTAATCACTTTTTGTACCTCCCAACTCTTTTGCTATAGAATCAAATACCAATTACCGATGTCTTCTTTCTCTTCACTTTGTTCAACTGCTCTGCTAATCCTGGCATTGGTCAGCTCTGTGGGGATTTCTTCTGCGGGTAATTTCAATCAAGACTTTTACATTACTTGGGGAGATGGCCGTGCCAAGATACTTAACAACGGCGACCTTCTTACTCTCTCCCTTGACGAAGCCTCTGGCTCAGGTTTCAACTCCCAGAACGAGTATTTATTTGGCAAGATAGATATGCAAATCAAGCTTGTCCCTGGAAATTCCGCTGGCACCGTGACAGCCTACTACGTATGTTCTTGTTCATATATTTGCTGCTTTATCTTAATACTACGTACATGATCATTTCACGATTTTATTTGCTAACAAATCACTCGGATATTGCAGTTACGCTCAGAAGGGTCGTTGTGGGATGAGATAGACTACGAATTCTTGGGCAACGTAAGCGGCGAACCTTATATTGTTCACACAAATGTTTTTGGACAAGGCAAAGGCAACAGAGAGCAGCAATTCTACCTCTGGTTCGACCCCACGGCTGACTTCCACACTTACTCCATTCTTTGGAACCCTCAACGCATCATGTAAGCACAAAAATCCAATCCCATAACCCATAATCGGTTCCTACATCATGTTCTCAGTACTTTCTTCCAGCTATGATACTGACGCTTTTCATTCGTTGCTTTCGTTCTTACTTTTCAGCTTCTCTGTGGATGGCACTCCCATTAGAGAGTTCAAGAACCATGAGTCGATTGGCGTTCCATTCCCAAAAAACCAGCCGATGAGGATACACTCTAGCCTCTGGAATGCTGATGATTGGGCCACAAGGGGCGGACTAGTCAAGACAGATTGGACACAAGCTCCTTTTACTGCTTCCTATAGGAACTTCAATGCGGATGCTTGTGTTTGGTCCTCTGGGGCATCTTCCTGCGGCTCAAGTTCACCTTCCACCACCGCTACCAATGCTTGGCTCTCCGAAAAGCTGGACTCGTCAAGCCAAGAGAGGCTCAAGTGGGTGCAGAAGAATTACATGATTTACAACTACTGCACGGACGCAAAGCGATTTCCTCAAGGTCTTCCTCCAGAGTGCACCGCCACTAGCGAGTCTTAAATGCCTCAATATTGTAGAGCTAAAAAGTCATATATTCGCTTCTGAAATTTGAGAAACACAATTATTTCATTCATTGTGGTTGTAATGGCACAATAAAATGGATCACCGAAACAGAGTTTGGATGTCAGTTTTTCTGTTTGAAATGCATCAAAAGAGATTATTTTCTATAATTGTGACATCAAATAATAAGCATTACGCAGTAGGAGTGTTGTGTTTAATTTCTTTCTTAATAACTGTGCAGGCAGTTGTATGCTTGTATTGGCGGTTGATATGTTCAGGATAGCCTAAATACAGGGAGAGTAAGCTCTGAACTCTTAAAAAATGAACTTCTCTCAGTGAATTCATTTTGTTTAAATGGAATATGGAATTTCAGATAGAACTTTTAATATTAAAATTCAAGAGAGGTTTTTAAAAAAAAAAAAAAAAAAAAAAAGGTGTGATCCTATAATTGTTATCTTTGAGGGCAAAGATGAGAAATCTCATCTCTATCTCATCTCATAATTATATATTTTTTAAATTTTCATATAAAATATAATAAATAATTTAACTTTTTTAAATTCTAATTCAATTTTTTTAAATCTCAAAACAATAATAATATTAAAAAATAATATTTTAAAATTTCATCTTAACACTATTCATAAAATTTTCAAAAATTTTCATCTTATCTCAACATCCAAACTTAACTTGTTTTGATAAAAAATTCAAAATAGAAAACACTAGTTCTAAAGAGATACTGTGATGTGAGTCTTTAAGATAATTTATTTTCTGTAGGTCCAAATTATGTTGGGTTCAAAATCCTAAAATTACTTAAAACTTATTTTTCAAGAGTTTTAACGAAAATTTGAAGGGTAGGCAAGTTTGGAGGTAATGACAAGATTAAAAATTTTCATCTTAATTTATTATTATAATTGTTTTAAATTTTTATATAAATATAATAAATAATGTAATATTTTTAAATCTTAATTTAATTTTTTTAAATTTTAAAATAATAATAATATTAAAAAATAATATTTTAAATTTTTATCTAAAATAAAAAATTTACATCTTATCATCCAAATCTATTTTAATCATAAAGAATTTCAAACAAAATAAATTTATAAATTAACGTAATTTAATATAATATATTATATTATAAAATTAATTTTATTATAAGATAAATCTATTGTACAAATCTCATCATTATATATTTTTTTAATTTTTATATAAAATATAATAAAAAATTTAATTTTTTTAAATTCTAATTTAACTTTTTCAAATTTTAAAACAATAATAATATTAAAAAATAATATTTTAAACTTTCATCTTAATACTATTTATAAAATTTTAAAAAAATTCTCATCTTATCTCAATATCCAAAACTAACCTCTGCAATGTGTCAGTTCCTTATTGCCTGGACATGCTCTGACCTTTTGAGCACCGACGCGCATTCAAAGTGGGCCATGTGGCCCGTAGTCGCCCATAGTGTTATCGAATAAAGCATGATAGCAACAAAAACATGGTTATGGAAAGAACTTGGAACAAAAACAGAGTGCTAGCACAGATATCCTTTACGAATCCATGCATGGCCCCTGTTATTTGCACCATCATCAAGTCAATTTACCATAAACACTAAACAATATAGACGCAGACCAGAAATATTTAAACACATAACAAGCCCGAATCAAATAAAAGTATTATTATTTTCCCTAGGTGATTCGGACAGAGCGAATTAAAGCGAAATTGTAGTTCGATGAGTTTCCCTAAAGAATAATGCTAGAGCCACCTTGGCCCGTTGGGTTCTAGTATATATATATATATTTTTTAATATTAAAAATCATATTTTATTTTTATTTTGTGATTAAGTAAGTATTGTTTAATAATTTTTTTATTTTCTGATTAAAAAAATATTTTTTAATGATATTATAAATTTATTTTATTTTTTAAAAATATTTAGAAGTGTTAAAAAAATTTATATAAAATTTAACTTAAAAAAACACCTACTAAAACGAGCGGGAGCCCAAAGCTGTGGCTCTAGGATTGTCCTTCCCTAGAACAACCTGCTATGAATATGATAACAATTGATTAAATTAATAAGCAAGGGAAGGAAGGTGTGTTTATTGGAGGACCCAAGTTCGTGGTAGCCCACTAACCCTTTACGTTGCTGCCACAACCATCCACTTTACAGCTCACTTTTCGCTTGCTCAAAACCATCCAAGTCTCTACCATCCCACATATTACTTGGTGGTCTATGTATTATTATTCTATATATTCCAATTGCTTTTAGGCCGTAGAACATCAAATATGGGTGCCATTGCTTCAAATGCTTCTGCAGGTCTGCAAATCTCTCTTCTGTTTTGCTTTTTGGTGGCTGCTTTTGCCGGTCACTTTTACGATGACTTTCGCATAACCTGGGGAGAGGATAAAGCCAAGATACTTAACAATGGAGACCTTCTTACTCTTTCCCTCGACAAAATCTCTGGCTCGGCCTTCCAGTCCAACAAGCAGTATCTTTTCGCAAAGATTGATATGCAGATCAAGCTTGTCCCTGGCAATTCTGCTGGCACCGTCACTGCCTACTACGTAAGTCTCCTTCAATTTGTTCCGTTTGTGTTTGTGTTTGTGTTTTTGCCACCTTTTCTTTCATCCGGTTCCAATGACTTAGAAGATACTCATGATCATGTCGTATACATGGGTGGTTTCAGCTGTCCTCACAAGGGCAATACCATGACGAGATAGACTTCGAATTCCTCGGGAACTTAAGCGGTCATCCTTACATCCTCCACACTAACGTCTTTTCTCAAGGCAAGGGCAACAGAGAAGAGCAATTCTACCTCTGGTTTGATCCCACTTCAGATTTCCACACCTACACCATCCTTTGGAATCCCCAACGCATTGTGTAAGAACTAAGAACACGTGATCTTGAAAACCTACCTCCATTATTAATTATACTGATATGCGTATTAAGTTTTCTTTCTGATCTCTTTGCCTAATTCTGTATTTTATTAGCTTCTATGTGGATGGCATTCCCCTCAGAGAGTTCAAGAACCTGGCAAGGATGGGTATCCCGTTCCCAACATACCAGCCAATGAAATTATACTCCAGTCTTTGGAATGCTGATAACTGGGCAACAAGAGGTGGACTTGTGAAGATAGATTGGACCCAAGCACCCTTCAATGCTTCCTATAGGAATTTCGATGACAGTAATGCTTGTGTTTCATATTGGGGTCCCACTACTTCTTGCACTATTTCAGGGACCAGGGGAGGCTGGTTTTGGCAAACGCTTGATTACATTGACCAGGGAAAGCTCAAATGGGTTCAGGACAATTACAGGATCTACAATTACTGCCAAGACACAGAGCGGTTCCCTCAAGGGTTGCCCCCAGAATGTCAAATTTCCACAAACTACTAGCTGGAACGCTATGCTTCGTACGTACTACGTACGTCTAGCTCTAAGCCTAAATTGAAGTTTTGCTCTTTTCTTGGGTTTCCATAATTCCTTCCCTCTTTTAATTTCATTTTTCACAATATCATGTCGATTATCCTGCAATAAACTTGCACTACAAGAAAATTATTTAACTGTGGATTGTTATTTTTTTTAAGAAAATGACTATTTCTTATCAAAATTAGTTTATTTTTATTTTAAATAATCATTTTTATCGCAAATAATCCGTTATAAATATTCATTTTTCTTGTTGTGTTGGCCTATTTTTACAATTTACATGTGTTATATAATAATGCGTACGTATACAATTAATGAAAAAAACTTTCATTTTCCTTATTAATCACTACAACAAAAAAGAGATTTTGGGACGAATTGAAAATCGTCCCAAAAAGTGAGATTTAGAGACGAATTTTATATTTCGTCCCAAAAAGACGACGGAAGCTACATACGGTTCGAACGCGTTCGAATGGTATGTTCAGGGATGAAATTTTCCGTCCCTAATAATTTAACCGTTCGAACGGTAATGAGGCATCATTCGAAGTCTTTAATTTTTGCGTTCGAACGGAAATTTTGACGCGTTAAGTAACATTGTTAGAGCGAGAAATTACTACGTTCGAACGGTGTAGCATATGTATATAGTACTATATACAATACCGTTCGAACGGTTAGTCAACACATTCGAACGGTATTATAATATAGTTAATATATTTTATTAAGTTTGGGATTGATATATATATTTATATATATATAGTATATTGTAATTTATGTTATTATATATATTATAATATATATTATTATATATATGTTATTAATGGCATATTATAATATATAGTTATTATATTTAATATACTATATATATAATATACTATGAGTTATATGATATAGTATCAATACTATATTATGTGCTAGTATATATGTTATAACATTATATAAATATTATGGTGAACATATATATTAATTTGTATATATATATGATACTATAATTAATAAATACTATAATTAGTTTATATTAACGATATATTAATATCTATATAGTACTATATATTTGATTCATAGATTATAATATATGTTAGTATATATTATAATATATATTATTATATATATATGTTATTAATGGCATATTATAATATATAGTTATTATATTTAATATACTATATATATAATATACTATGAGTTATATGATATAGTATCAATACTATATTATGTACTAGTATATATGTTATAACATTATATAAATATTATGGTGAACATATATATTAATTTGTATATATATATGATACTATAATTAATAAATACTATAATTAGTTTATATTAACGGTATATTAATATCTATATAGTACTATATATTATAGTTACTTATATGATATATATAGTTAATAATATATATTGTATTTTAATTTACTATACTATAATAAATATGATATTATAGTCTAATTAGATGACACTATATATGATACAATATATATGTTATCTATAGTCTAATATATTAACATAATATATTTTAGTTATAGTTCACCAATTAGAGGACACTTATATATATGATAGCTAGTACTATAGATGAGACAATATGGTTATACTATATATATGTTACTTAAAGCTTAAATGGTATGATATTATATATTCATATATATTTTACTATAATGTAATATATAATATGCGTTAGTATGATATTACATAGTTACTAAACTATAGTATCATTTAATATGTCTATATTTTAATATTGTTATTTTATTTAATAGTATAGTGTAAAAAAAATATTATTAAACATTTAGCAAACCGTTCGAACTGTAAATATTAAGAGTTCGAACGTTTATGAACGAGAGCAGGAATCTGTAATTTCACGTTCGAACGTACTATTTAAGCGTTCGAACGTGAAAATTTAGGAGGGAAATTATTCCCGCCTCGTTGTTTCACGTTCGAACGGTTAGTAATAACCGCTCGAACGGAAAACTTTATTGAAATACACGGCAGAACTCATAATCGTCCCTCTCCTCCCGCCCCTCTCAGACCCTCACGAACAAACCAGCAGCTTTCTCCCTCAATCCAGCCTCAAATACTACTTCTTTTCATCTCACTCAAGTATTTTCGGATTAATACGTTATTTCTACTACTTTTTGTGGAGCTCTTTCTCGGTTCTAAGTTTTATCTCTCTTGGATTTTCATCTAAGGTATGTTTTTTATAATCTACTTTTTATAAGTTCTTATCTAAGTTTGAATCTCCATCTACACTAGGTTTTATTTGTTGGCATGTTGTTATTATACTGGTTATGGTTTGTGCATTTGGTTTGGTGATATATGTGCGTTTTCCGTTGTTGAAGATGACTGAAAATCTGGAATGAAAACCGTTCGAACG
>QEOT01003473.1:142211-158429 GCA_003123785.1 Pterocarya stenoptera | reverse complement strand
TTCACCACGTTCGAACGGAAATCTATATTATGCCGTTCGATATATCCGTTTGACGTTCGAACGGAAATCTATTTTTTACCGTTCGAACGGATATAACTAATGTATTCGTTGTTTGAACGTAGATTTAAATCGTTCAAACGTCAATTACAACCGTTCGAACGGTATTCTGGGACGAATTTCAACCGTGACAAATAAGTTTTTCCGTTCGAACGTGTTCAAACGGTTTCCATCAAATTCGTCCCAAAAGATATTTTTTGGGACGAAATGGTGATTTTCGTCCCAATATATCTTCTGGGACAGTGTTGTTGGGACGAGCTCGGGACGAATTTTTTTTGTCTTAAAAAATATTTTGGGACGAAATTACTATAATTTGGGACGAAAAATTTCATCCCAAAAAGTAGTTTCTGTTGTAGTGAATGTACGACAAGATTAATGTGCTGATCATCAATATCATACAGTAGAGAATCAAAACCATATTAATATTCCAATGTTATTTATGCAATTTACTAATCTGCAGTTCTAATGATTAAGATCTTATTTGGATAATGAGATGAGACGAGATGATTTTAGATAAAAGTTGAAAGTTGAATAAAATATTGTTAGAATATTATTTTTTAATATTATTATTATTTTGAGATTTGAAAAAATTAAATTGTTTATTATATTTTGTATGGTAATTTGAAAAAACTATAATGATGAGATGAAACCGTTTGATCTGTATCCAAACGGGGCCTAAATGATTAGCTAGCTAGATGGCATAACTCTATTGGTCCCTCAAAACATATCGCATGCTAAATATCGGTCCGGGTGAAAATTAATTAGCTAGTTCGATCTAAATGACGTCGGTGAATCATATAATACATGAAAAATCCTAATGATTTCATGTTTAATTAATTAGAACCCAATTGACATTGTTAACCTTATTACAATTTCCTTAAGACCGATGAGTCGAGTTTCTTTTAAGCGACCGAGTACCACATTGTAGTCTCTCATGTCTTTCCTCATCACGCGCCCTAGCTAATTAATTAATTCATGCACCAACATAGCAAATATTGTTCGAAACTACGTTAAATTAAATTGAATGAAATTAAAGATCTTATATTATTTGCCGATTACAAATTAAACATAACTTAATTCACTAATTGATTTGAATACAACAACGACCATTAATCAGTATATATATATGCTTTATGTACGACCTACCTTTATACATGCAACGCTGTGGTTTTTGGTTTAATTGATGCATTTCATGGATCAATTGGCTAGTTAATTTGAGTCACTTCAAAGATTGGATCATTGATTCAAATGTTCATTAATTAATTCAGAGTAGTGCTACATGTGCTACATATATTTATAATTTTATTTACGTTTTTATTTATAAGATTCATTTTGTTAGTTTTTTTTTTTTAATTCAAATTTTTAATTTTTAATTTTTAATTTCAAGATTTCCAACGTATCAATATGTGGAAAAGTAAGTTTTTTATAAATTTTTCTTAAATAAATTTAGCATTTTCTATTAACCCAACTTGCTATATGAATTTAGTTAAGGCCTATATAGCTGGCCAAAGAGATCGTATTTTTGGAAAATTAAACAAAATCATTATACACGACGTTTAAGAATAATTAACCATGCATAGATTTACAAACTAGCTAGGTTTAATTTTCCAAGTACTGCTGTAGATGTTTGGGATATGCATGATATCGCGCGCCGTGTCTTCGGCTCGTTCCCTTGTCTGGTTTCGAGGAAACCGACCTCCTAGTAGGTAAAATTCCTGATCTAAAAGCTAGCCAGTGGTCCGTTCTTTCCTTATAATTAATTAACGAGTTTCATTCGATTTATTTCCCGTAATTATAGGGATCCTTTCATGCTTATACCTTTCACGTACTTCCGAAATAATTTCCTCTGACACGCCTATAAACCCACTAATCTTAATATATACAGGATCCTGAGATATTATTTTCCCGAATCCTGAAATTTTATTGCGATCTTCAGGTTAATTACGAAACCTCTTACAATCTTGGTGCAGTATCTCGCTAGGGTTTTGTTATGTCAGAAATTAAGGATAAACACAAGCTGGGTGATATTCTGGCGACGGAAAACAGTGATGGAGACCAGTTTCCGGTCGGCATGCGAGTCCTTGCGATTGATGCAAACTCAGTCTGCCTCAGATATCTAGTCGCTTTACTTGAAATATGTCGATACAAAGGTACGTTGGTTCATTTTTAGTAATTATTTTTGCATGATATATTTATTCGATGGCCGGCCGCCGCAAGGGACAATGTTCCGATTCATGTCTATGTATCTATGTATGCCCTTTTTTAATTCCCTATATTTTTATCACGTTCCCATGTGCTGTTCTATTGTTTTTTTAGGTACGTACGTAGTTTGGTTTTTCTTCTGCACCAGCTAATTATTAAAGTTGTATGAATGTGCTTTCGATCGTTATAGATCGAATTTATTCAAGTACTGCGTTAGAGTAGTGACGAATAATTAGTACTTGCATCATACGCCCTGATAGTACTATCATATTGCGTACTTGCAAATATAATCAATGGATTTAGCTTTCTTGAGGAGGTTTATAAATATATATATATCTATATACCATAAAGTCCTGATCATAGTACTTCCTTTAATAATTTGTTCGATATTTAAGCAATCGATCGCTCAGTACATAGAGCTTCTGATCATGAACACGATATATTGTTTTTGTACGTAGTTAGAGCGACAACTAAAGCAGAAGAAGCTCTTGGAATGTTAAGAGAGAATAAAGACGAATTTGATATTGTGATTACCGATGTCGTCAGGCAGGATATCGACGGGTTTAAGCTTTTGCAGATTATAGGCATTGAAATGGATATACCAGTAATTAGTAAGATCTATAAACTCATGATCCCGTTAGCTAGCTTCTTAATTTCTTTATTTGTTTAGAGCATATGCATCATGTGCACGAAGATAAAGTACTAGTTTCGAATTTAGTACGTACGAATGACGTCGTATTGACAACCTATTACAATAAGCCATCACATTAAAACTTTTGTGTAGGCATGGCATTGTATCGACATGATCGATAGGTTGTAAATAACACGTATCCGTACGTCAAGACTACCTTAAAAGACAGTACTGCATCTATAGTCGATGAACTAATTAATTGTTAAGTCTGATTGTAAATAATTTGGAACGTCTGCAGTGGTGTCTGCAAATGATGATTTGGCAAATATAAGCAGGAGTGTAACTAATGGGGCCCGAGACTATTTGTTGAAACCTCTTCGACTACAGGAGATAAGGAACATATGGCAACACGTCTACAGGAAAAAAGTTAGTAATCCTGATCGATCTTGCATTACGAAAGAACTAACAGATCGAAAATCATTGCCTACGAAAAAAGTTAATGTCAAACTGAAAAGAGAAGAAGATGAGACAGCTAACACTGATCAGTCTCAGAGTCTTTTCTCTGCGAGGAAGAAAACAAGGTTTACCTGGACCCCTGATCTACATCTCAAATTTGTTAATGCTATTCAGGAACTAGGAGAGGGTGGTAAGTCCTACAACACAAACATCACACGCATCTGTACTAATGTTTTCAACACAAGATACATACATTTATATATATATTGTCGGTCCTTAATTTGTCGAATGCCTCTTAATTCACAGATGCAGTTCCAAATAAGATACTCAGAAGCATGAATGTTCCTGGACTCACTCGGGAAAATGTTGCTAGCCATCTTCAGGTGAGTTCAGGCCTAGACTACTATGTAATTCGTATATTCTTGGCAAAGATCACTGATTCTTATTACTGTATACATTTGTATATTGATAATTTATAGCTAATTAAGTTGACAATTCGATGACAGTCAAACTAAATATATCTACTTTCTTTTTATTCCTTGTACCGATCTAGAAATATAGAAATATATTGAAGAAGCAAAGCGCTGCAGTGATTGAAGAGGAATTAAATGGCGAGCCTGATTCGAATATATCTAGTGGAAATTCAAACAGTAAGCTGAAAAGTTATGGCACTGCCTATCGAGCTATGAGAGAGGAATTAGTACCAGCTGGTAATTTCGTCGATCATCTTGGTAATATTATTTCAAGATCTGAAACATTAGACAGATCTCCCATAAATATTTCTCCCACGGACATGAAAGAGAGAATTCTAAAACCAAGGGATCATCAGCTGGAGATGTTCCAGTACTACATGCAATATCCCGGCCATTCTATCGGTCAAAAACAGCAAGGCCGGATACATAGTCATCATCATGTGTACGAAAACCTCCCTCCAACTCCATTGCCGACAAAAACCTACAGCCTTCCTGTACCGGCAGATCACTTCAATTTTCCAAATATCTTTCCGGAAATCAAGCTGCACCATGGATACATGGGAATTTCTTCTCAGCCTTTTAGTTGTAGACTTGGTAGCCAAGGTGATGCGGGTAGTACTCGACCTCCTTCTAGTTCTAGCCTTCTTGATCATGAAGCTCGTTATAGCATTGTTGACCAAGCAGCTGGTGCAAGTAGTACAAGATTGTATCCCTATCGGCCTGCTGATGATGGCTACTCTCCGCCCTCTCAAATGCTCGTGGATGCTTCAATTCATATGGGTTCAACTTCCGATCAACATGCTTCAGTTCCCCGGCCCCTTCAAAACTTTGTACCTGCAGGTACTTTACCCGCCTATCCTTACTTTCAACAATCTGTCACTTAATTTATAATATTTAATTTTTTTTATAAGAGAACGATAGATTTATGCTAAAATTATTATGAAAAATGCTTAATAAATTATAAAATCAATCTAATCCAAATGGTAAATTTTTTTTTTTAAGATTCTTTTATAGATCTAATACTTCTAAATTGTTATGAAAAAATTAATTTAATTTAATTTTTTAATTAACATAGCACGGTTAGGGAGTAGTGAGTACTAGTGCTGCAGGCACAAATCTCTGATAGAAAATTTTTTGTGTTTGATCTAGAGTGTCCAGACTACATGCAATATTATGCGGCTATGTCAGATTTGAAGGGAAAAGGCAAGGTCGCCAACGCTTTCCAATATTTTCCAGAGCATCGAAACACGGAAAGTGGTTCTCATCATTACAGCAGCGGCTTCACGGATGATGATCTTGCTGCCATTGTCAAAGAGGTAATTAACAAGAAAAGTGCTGACTGGCTCTATTATTCTTCTTTTTGAGTGTATTTTATTTTTATTTTTATTTATTTAATGCTTAAAGAAGTTATTATTAGTCAATTTGTAGATTTCTTTTAAATATTTAAAGATTTTTAAACATGATTAAAAATGTTTAACCACGACTTTTAACAATTTAACCCTGTTTTAAAATGTTAAAAGATGGTTAAATGTTAAAAATAAAGATGTTTAAAAAATAATGAAAATACATTTTACAGTACTACTGGAGGCCAGGCACGCCCAACAGCCTAGTAGCAGGATGCAGTTAAATACAATGGCTTTCAGCTTTCAACTAAATAATTACGAAGAAGAATTAATTTTTGCATCAGCCTACACATCATATACCATAATTTTTTTTATTTTTTATTTATTTGTTTCTCTTATTAAATGTGTATTATATGGATGATTAATAAAAAAATATAAATGTTTCAAAAAGAGTAAAATAAAAAAAAATTGAAAAAAATTAAAAAAAATAAAAAACACATTGGTGTGTGGTGTGTAGGCTTATGCATAACAATGCTCTACGAAGAAAGTCTTTTCATCCATGACTTTCCCTCCCTCTTGTTCCTTCCAAGTTGTTACTAATCCTAGGGTAGCATGACTTTATATATGATGCCCGGCCCTCAGAAATTAATTTTTGAGCAAATTGCTTCAGTTTCATCTTATTAAATTTAGTACTTGTTAGTCCCAAATCCTCCCTTTCCGATCCGTGATTGTGTTTCTTCTGTAATCTGTATCGCAGTTTACTAAAGATGATGCCCCCCAAAGCTGTCATCACGATCGGCTTTGACCGAAGCTGAAGCTCGCATCTTTCAGAATCCGACATAGATAATTAAACTAATTCGAGATAGTGATCAGTTACTCATGTACTGACTCTTGCAAGTAAGATAGTTTTTTGTGCATGATGATATTAGTTTTTTTTTTAATAATTTTAGTTTAATCGTTAGCTTTTTGGCAATTAATGATAAAATTAATTAGCCATTTCGTTAGAGATTTGTATAAATTTTTGTTTGGAAGAAAAATTACAGAATTTGTGCAGGAATATGAGTTTCAGATTGTGAGGATGCTGATGCAATTTATGTTTTATGACTCTAAATTATCTGCTATATATATATAATATAGATATAACAAGTTCCAGATTGACTCTATGGTTCAATGAAATATGAAGAACGGTGTTACTCTGCCGCTCAGATTAGTCCGTTGCAAGATACCTGTAGGCAAAATTAGCATTTCATTTTTATTTAAAAATTGTTATTCATATATTTGTTTATCATTTTAAAATATTTTTAAAAAGTAGATAAAAAAATTATCAATATACGTCACTTATTTAACTATTAAATAAAGAAAAAAATTAAAATATATATATATGAGGTGTCAAAATAAAGTGTCAAAGTAGGTAGCATTATTCTAATTCGAAAGCCTTTTAATTATTTAATTGATTTCCAAAATTTTTGAGATTGATGATATATAGCAGTTTCAACGGTGCTACATGAGTAACGTGATTAGTCCTAAAACTTCTACAACAACAGGCCGTGGTTGATCTGAATCGTGTTGTGATTAAAACAGGGGACCATAATTCATTTTCGAAATTACGGATTGAGAGGAATAGCGAATGATCATACATAACCTGCAGCATAGCTTTCATAAAGCAAATACAAATACTTAATAATTGACACATCACCAACAAACAGAACTGGAGATGGAAGTAGCTCGCCCTCCAGTTATTTCAGACTCGGTACAAAATTGGAAACACAACTACGTACCCTCCGAAACACACAAGTGCTGAATGTAGAAGAAGACCCAAAATAAAAACAGATCAATGCAAAGCAAAGAGAAATTTAGAGAAGACTAGATTTCTCTGATTACATCAATTTCTTGTAGAAGAACGAACCCCTTACCAAATTTCTCAGTAATAAAGGGTGGGCTTGCGCACCAGAACAACTGAGTTTATCACTTCATTAGTTGGATGAAAGATAGATAGGACCTCAAATCCCGCCAAATCATGCTCCTCAACAATGGGATACAAGAATGCCCGAGCACCTTTTGCACTCCTCACCAGCAAAATGCCTCCTTGCTTCATGTACTTCCTCACGTGTCCAAGAATCTTCACCTTCTCTTCACTGCTCATCCCCACAAGGGCTGCCAAAAATATGCAATCATAATCCCCAAGCTCCTCTCTGACATTCATTATGTTGCATGTCACGAACTTCATCCTCTTTTCAAGCTCAGCATCCGTAGCAACAATCCTGCTAGCAACCTCATTTGCCTTCCCATCGATATCAAAGTTGTCAAAGTGAGCAGATTTCATGTGATGGGTAGCCATTATGATGGAGGTGAGAGGCATTGGACCAGACCCCACGAAGGCGACATTTTTGGGTTGCACGACCCCGTTTTCATTAAGGATTTCATGTTCCATGTTGGCTAATTTGACGTAGTTTTCATAGTAGGGGAAGAGATTGAGATTGTTTAGCGGTTGATGAACTTTTAATAGGAATGTTGAGAACTCAAGCTCTAGAAGGCCTTCAGCACAGCCACATAGATCAATCAGACTTTTGCGCATGATTTGAACATCTTGGGGTAAAGCCATAATGTCTATGGATGAGGGGAGACTACAAAGTTTGACAAGATGAGTGAAAAGGCTATTGACTTGCTTCGAAGGCCTAAGCGACCCGAGCTTGGATATGCTTTCATGGAGTTGCATAATGCGAGCTATAAGAAGCTCAGTGGAAATTTGGCTTTCGAAGCTAAAGTTTTGGGGGGAAGCCATTGGTGAATGTATTGTAGCCGAGATTGAGGTAAGAAATAAGATTATGTTCTGCGCTGGCCATCTTGTGGTAAAGGGTCCCTAGTATTTATTGAGGCAAAGTGGCATATTTATTTATTTCATTTTGTCATATGTTAGTATTGGCCCTTATCCTTATCATAGGGTAAGTAGTGTGGACTTTCATTCGTTTTGTGTCAAGTTCTGATACTATGAAGAAATTCATGGATCCAATTCATCTCATAAAACCTGTTCTACAAGAGATGATTGCTCATTTCTTATAAACATGATGACCAAGACCTTGTCTACAGATCATGTGAGATTATTCCTTAACATTAATTAATTAGTTATTATTTTACTACTATTTTGGAGCTACGTAACTGGATAATGGAGCTAATTAAATAAGATTTGTTTGAAAATGCTGGATTTGATTCGTTTCATACTTGTCTTTGCATTATTGTCAACGGGGATATAGAATGAAGTAAGCAGATCCAATAAGAGGTTCGTGTTCACACTCTAATACACGATCGATGAATTTGGAGTCTTTGGACTCAAGACTCATCCAGGCATGGGAAATGCCTGCAGCTGTATTCTGGAGGATCAAGCAGAGGGCCCAATGTCTAATTATTTTAATAAAATATTTTATAAATATATATATTTATATATAGCATCATGACCCAAAACAGGACAAACATGTCCAGTCATAATGGTACAGCACCCAAAATTTTGAACTATTGTACCACTTACAAATTTAGAACAACATTAATGTTCCGAGTCATCAGTTCTACATTATACACAATTTGAATCGATCGGGTCCATCTTCTTCACAAACGACTTTTTCTTCTATTTTATATATTAAGACTACCAAGCCTTTGCTTGATCTCTCTATATAGATCTTCTTTAACATTTTATTCAAACTGAATGGTTCAATGCTGAGAGATAAATAAGTTATGACACTCAATCTTTTGGAGAGTTATCAAATATAGGACTAGATGTGAGTAAGTCTACATACTAATGTTGCAAAATTAAATTTACAAACTGATATGATTAGATCTTATATCTTAGATTTATTTTACAACAAAAATTATTTTACGTACAACTTGATAAACCTTAGTCAGTCATATCAGTTTATAACTTTTATTTTTTAAGTTTTTTTTGTGAACCAAACATTTATAAAGGAGAATTGTTTAGTTTTGAATATCAATATTACTCATCACTGTTAGAGTTGTAATCAGTCTGGTTTGGTTCGGTCATGTCCAGGGTCACGAACTAAAAATTTCGGTCCATCCTTTTTTGGACCGGACCAAACCGTTTGCTACTAACTCAATCGGTCCAATTCGGTCCATATGAGTTAGGAACATTTTTTTTCCTTTTTTCTTTTTTTGGTAGATAACTTAATACAAAAGATTAATTAAATTAGTAAAATCAAAATTAAGTCAGCTCTTTAATGTGAATTATGTAATTAACTCGTTAAAAAAATAATTAATTATAATTATATTTATGATGTTAATAGTTTCTAACTTAGTACTTTAGTAGAGTATGTATCTATATATAATAACACATAATATCATATGATTTATCGTATGATATATTAATTAATTGATAGCATATATTATTTTACATTTTATATGTTTAATGGCGATATATTAGAAAAAATTACATAATTAACTTATACAATTATTATATTAATAATAGATTATATTTAATAAGTGATTCGATCGGTTTTGGTTCAGTCCAATCTAAAAAAAAACATATCCTGAAATCGGATTGAAAATTAAATTTTAGAGACACCATGAATCAAGATCGAGTAAGGTGAATTGGATCGGGTCCGGATGAGACCGAATTGTGTACTGCCAGGGAAGGTGAGAAGAAAGGGTTCCAACGGCATGGATTCACCACCGCATTACTCATTAGAGATCGGTTGGGTCGAGGCTACTTATAGTTATACAGTAAGCATCGGACTTTGCATACGGCCCAGTGGACAACTTATTTTGGGGCAACCTTAAACAAGACCTTGTCCACTAGCCCAATGCCGAACCTCAGACGCTTTTTGTTCATAAATTGAATTGGTCGTTATAGAAAGGTACGATACGTACCATGGAAAGATCCATGAACCTGATTTTATTCGCATTCCTCGCTTTTTATTTTAATTATATATTCTCCCAAAAAAGAACATTTGAAGTTATTCTGTCCCGGCCCATCTAGCTAGGTATGAATTAGCCTTATTTGTTTTTAAGATTAAAATTTAAAATTTTGAAAATCTCTTATTTCATCATTATAATTTTTTTAAATCTCTATATAAAATAAAATAAACAATTAAATTTTTTCAAATCTCAAAACAAATATAATATTAAAAATTATATTCTAACAATATTTTATTCAACTTTTTAATTTTAATCTTAACTCATCTCATCTCATATCTGAAAACAAACGAGACCTAATAATCTAATTTCCATTTTTTAACTCACTATATATATATATATATATAAATATATATATATACTTCAATAGGTGGAAGTTTCTTTCACAATTGTTTTCTTGACAAGTGAATTCAGTTAGGGACGAAAAATAAAGAAAGTAATTAAACAGATCAACTTTTTAATGGATATATAAAAATGATACATGTACAATAATTTTCACAACTTTTTATACAATTTTATTTTAAATGAGAAATATATTTTTAAAATAATTTAT
Organism: Pterocarya stenoptera; assembly: GCA_003123785.1. Taxonomy (NCBI): domain Eukaryota; kingdom Viridiplantae; phylum Streptophyta; class Magnoliopsida; order Fagales; family Juglandaceae; genus Pterocarya; species Pterocarya stenoptera. The sequence goes on along the minus strand of QEOT01003473.1, from coordinate 147,797 downwards.
AAAAAATTATAAAATAAAAAAATTGTAGGTATATAATTTTTCTCTACATGCATATTACGACAACGCGCGGCCTCTGATACGAATGAGTTAGTAATAATTTGTAGGTATGGATGAAGACTTTGATGATTTGCAGTGATGAGGATACGCATACAAAATTATTGCTCAAAAAATTGAAAGGACGTTCGGATCACGTTGGCCATTACGTGTGAAATCACCTCATCTTTTTTTCCCCCAATTGAATTGGCTTAAGTTATCTCAGCTTGAACTTAAGATCACATCAAATCAAGAGAAAGGCAGGCATGGTGTAATGTTCACGAGGGTGGGAGTTATTAAGTGGTTACGTTATCTCGAGGGGAATTAGGATAATGACTTGACAAAAATGGACAAAAAAACAATTGACTTAACCAAACAGTAGAGTCTCATAATCTTCACAGATTTAAACCCACTACAAAGTGATCATCTTGATCCAAGAGTAGGCATGCATATCATGCTCTTTTGTTTCTTTTCTTTTCTGCTTTTGTTTTCTCTCTTTTATTGATTGAATTTGAGTGGTGGGAGTAATATATATATATATATATATATTATATACGGATGATTCTGGCCTATAAATTTTATGCTCTTAGCATATACTTAGAATATCTCATAATATCTGTAAATAGTAATGATCAAATGGTTTGAGTTAATATGTTTTATTAGATTTTGAGAAAGATCGAAAAGATAAAAAGTTAAAAAGAAAGTTTGAATATAATCTTTTAATATTGTTTTTATTTTAAAATTTGAAAAAGTTGTATTATTTTTTTATTTTTTCTTTAGATTCTTGAGAAAGTTGTAATGATTAAAAAAAATTAGATAAAAAAGTTAAAAATTTGAAATTAAAGAGTATTTTGTGTTTGAAGTGATTGAGAATTAAATATTTAAGAGTATTTGAGAATATTTGAAAACAACTGATGAGAACCAAACGGATCCTTAATTTCTTTTTCTTTTTTTCTCAGCAAAGAAAGATGCATTAAAACTGAAACAAATATATAGTTGTCTTATGATTACAAAAAGATTACACAGGAGGGTTTTTACCATTATGAAAATGTAAAATGCAGGGGAGATGGTAGAGATGGGTAGGCTTCCAAAAAGATGGTTGGATGCTGTCCATTGTGCTAGATTGTACGCACATCGATTCTTAGATCGATGAATTTTCCTTATTGACCAATCTTCAAAATCTGTGAGAAGGAATTTGATGTCATTGGTGACAACTTCCATTCCCATTCTATTAGTTGCTATGCCTCAAGGATTGCATAAATTGTTTGTATTGAGTCACCTTGAATGAGAATTTCATATTGCTAAGGTGATGGATATGTCTATTAAAAAATTACTGATGCACTAATTAAGCACACTGCTGACGTAAAAAGTCTACATCAATTTACATAAAAAAAAAAAAAAAAAAAAACCTATATATATCAAAGAAAACTTGTTTGCTGACATTGTTATACGTTTATATTCACATTACAATTATAAGTAAAAAAAAGAAAAATCAAGAAAGCAATTATTGTCCCCGGCCATAATGCAGTACCCATCGCCAGCCTCCGGCCTCCGAAGAACTTGGAGTGGTGGTGGAGATCCGGTATCCAACTCAACCTGCTGGTGGCTGAGACGCCAGTCCTGGCCTCCATGATTAGAGATCAGAATATTATTAGTGCGTGTGGCTCCGAAAAAAGAGTTCCCGGTGCCGTCATCAGTCTTTGTTTTTGCCTATATATAGTCATGATCATCATTTCCCGGTGCCGTCATCAGAATATTAGAGCGTGATGAAAAGAGATCAGTGCGACCATGGAGTGACACCAAAAACAGTCGAGTTGAAGTACAGCGCCATAGGATGTTGTGTAAGACGAATTCTCAAAATCTATCCAGGATATGAAAAGGGTTCTTTTTTTTTCACTCATTTCGTACCTATTCAATTAAAAATTACAGCTTCACTCTTTTTTTTTTTTATAACTTACATTATTATTTATTCTGCTAGGTCGTTTCCAAATTAAGCACATGAAAGAGTACTAAGTGAACGACAGTAGAACCGTCATGTAGAAAAGAAATTAACTCTGTTCACCCAAAAATATGACAGTAATTATATATATATTTCAAAGATCTGTATCAAATTAAAGGAGAAGAAAGAATGGATTTGACGTCGGATTTATCGGGAGACTGGAGAGGCAGGATCATATTCCAATATTGTATACGATGATCTATCTTGATGATATAATCGAGAGCGTCACGGGCGAAAGCATTTATAACAAGCTAACAAATTGAAATCAGAACACTACTGCAAATGGCGGATATGATCTCAATCCTAAAACGTAGAGCCACACGGAAAACTAAGTCCAAGTTATACATATTTAAGGCCTTCTGGCAAATTCCAGCGCTAGCTGCGACATTATTCAAGGATGAAATTCCTTTGCTTAATTTCTAACTCAAAAAAAAAAAAAAAAAAGAATCAAGCAACGAGTACCGAAGCGAATGAGGTAATTTCGTCAACTACTATATGTGCAGCTTGCAATTGTGATTGATTTTCCAGCATAATGTTAGTGAATCCACTGGAGAAAATATATATATTACTCGATCGTACCGTATGTGGTTTATATGCGGACTCTGAAATGAATAGGTAGACCTTTTTTTTTTTTTTTTTGAATAAAATGTACGTATAACAGCATGTGTGATAAAGACCAAGAAATTGGGGAAGGGTAAGATCAAGAAATTTATCTCAGAAATTTATTTTATTTTATTTTTTCATCACACTTGCACTGTATTTATTATTTTAGGATATCTTGTTAGGAACCCTACCCCTCTAATATGCATCATATTTTCTTTTAATAAAGTTTACTTAGAAAAAAGAAAAAAAAAAGGGGGGGGGGGGTCATTAGACCAGAATAGAGAGACTGAATCTACGAAGATCCATCAATCAATCATTAAATCATTTCTCTGTTTCAGCTAGCGGTCTGCCTTTTAAGGTTCTTGATCATGGAACAAAACAAAATGTTATAGCATACTTTGCTATACTATGACATTGACCTCCTACTGCTCGTTGATGGCTCATATATACATACATATAGAGAGAGAGAGAGAGAGAGAGAGAGAGAGAGAGAGATCGTTGAGAAAAAAGAGGGCAAGTTTATCTGACACTAGAAATTCAGCATCTCCTATTGTGATAGGGATCTTTTCAGCGCAGCAGCATTATTAATGCATGCATCCCTTCAGGTATAGTACTATCCTGATTTTAAATCAGAATGCATCATAGTGTATCAGACAAAAAAGGAAATCAAATCTCAAAATGTGAGTGCAGTTTAAATTCATAGCCTTAAAGACAAATCCAGCTGGTTTAACTCTTCTTGGACGTTTTCAGGCATGTAGCCCTTACTCCTCCAAGAGCCCGCCCCTTCTCTTGAATCATAGTGATCCATATCTCTGATCCCCCCATTACATGTATCTGCAGCAAACCTACTAGCATTTCCATGATGTTCAAACCCGACTAGAGGTGGCTGAATGTGGCGAAGGTGACTTGAACCACCGTAATTGGATCCTCCTGATGATGATGACCGATGGTTTAATCCTCCATGAGCTCGGACGCCGCCTGAACTTGGCTCCCTGCTTTTCTTTGCCAATGTTCGTTCTAGCTTGTGAGCATTTTGGTGACCGCCAAGCGCTTGAGAACTATAAAACTTCCTTTGACAGTAGTTGCAAGAGAATATCCGAGGTTCGGCCTGACTACCCTGTGATGAGGACAAAGAAGGAGACGGCTCGAGGAAAAGATCTAGATTGGGCTGATTGTTGGGCAGGCTGAGATGAAGAGATGTATTGGGTTGAAAAGCCATGAGAGAGAGAGAGAGAGAGCGAGAGAGAGAGAGAGAGAGAGAGAAGCTTGTATATAAGGTAGCTAGGTTCGAAAATGAAAGAGTGGCGATGAGAGTAGATATAGGGGGAGGGGGTTTGTGTTGCAGTAAATTGGCTTCAAAGGTTCACTGTTCCTGCACCAAAAACAAATAGTATTAAGGGTGGAAGGATGTTGGGCCGCCCTCGAGTGAGCGAGTGATCAGAGAGATCGAGACAGAGAGCTGCAAAGATCAGTGGGGAATCGAAGGGTTGTCTGCTCCATTAATGGCAGCAACAGAATCGCTTGTCGGTCCATGAAATACTTCCATGGTATTTGCTACATATATACAAGGGGGGAAGAAATGTTTTCCATTGAAACTATAAAATATAGAGCTGTTCATATAAACAAATTATAAATGCAGAGTTATTAAATGTTTTGATTTTTATTCGTGCTAATTTGTCTTTAGTATTTCCTGGACAATTGTAAACTGGCCCAGCTATTAATCATACGTCTAATCAGACAGAGTTTAGATTCTTACAAGCAAAACAAAAAGACCTAGTTTTGACCATGCAGCTTTACTCGCTACCCTTAATCAACAAGCTGGAGCTCGAGATCATGCTGTAATATTATCAAATTTCTAGTCTTGGTAATAGATGGTGAACAAGACAAACCATCTTGACTTGACAAAACCTGCAACAAGATAAGACACCATTTACTTGCGCATTTGACACAAATCATGATCCCGTAATCATGCTCTGAACCATCCATGATCTTATATTTATATTATATATATATTATTAAGATCTCTAGATTTATAAAGCGGAATTAATCCGTGGTGTAGTCCCGTATGTGTGCAGATCAGTCTTACAGGACTACACCATACTTGCATGATCATGATCGAAGATCATAAACGTCTCAGTGGTCAGACTGACCAAAGACAGTACCCAACCCAATCTCATAAACTTTGTACAAACTATCATGTTGTTCCAGTACTTCGCTCGAGCGATTAGAAAATAAAAGTTCACATATTAGCTTATATATTTTTTAAAAAAAAAACAGAGAGAGAGAGGAAAAAAAAAAAAGTTCAATATTTACGTAGATTTCAACTGAGTGTAAAAACTAAAAATATCTAATAGTTTGTGATCGAGAAAATAATTATTTTTTATATTTCCTTTCTTTATCTTTTCTTTTTCAGCGCAATTTTTAGTTTAATACGCCATGGAGCAAGAAATTTGGCAAAGTGAAGGAGCTAGGAGCCTAGGAGATCATTGCTGCATCATCCTCATATCTGCACTCATCAATCAGGCACAAGTTACGGAGGCTCCTCAGTTCTGCCAAAGCAGTTAGTCCTTTTGATTATATAATATATAATAAAAAATGATTTGTACAAGTACTTTCGTACAAGTTTAAAAAATTCACTCATTTACGGTACTAGCACTTTGAAAATAGAGGAAGGATAAATCTACAGCTCTTCTTTTAAAATATATTTATATAAAATGATATTATTTTATAAAAATATTTTTCATTTAAAACTAATTATATAGAAGATTGTAAAAAGGAAAATAATATATGCAGTCATATAATACATAATCCCCTCGAACTCATTTAAAAAATAATAAATAAATATAAAATTGCCAAATAAAATCACATCGTTGTCCATGATGCCTTAGTAGGACCCATGCACGTACATTCCTATGCAATGTCTCAGTCGTTTATCTTACATCACAGTACCC
>QEOT01003473.1:72297-113126 GCA_003123785.1 Pterocarya stenoptera | reverse complement strand
TTTTTTTTTTTAAGTTTCTTTTATTCGGTTGTCCATAACATTAACATCATATAATATCTACGTAACAAAGCGTTGATCATATATATTACAGATTAGGCATTAAAAAAATCAACATTGTAAAAATCAAATAGGCTTTCATATTTCATTTCTCTCCCGTCCCCTCGAAACCTTATATTTATTTTCTACTTGGGGTCGGGGGCTAATTTTCTAGAATTGCGGCGAGTCTCGCCCGCAGGTCTTTCCTTAAGATTTTGCCCGATGGAGCTTTAGGAATTGTATCTGTGAAGAAAACCCGGTTGATTCTCTTATAAAAGACAACCTGCCACACATACAACACGACACGACAAGACAGTCAACTTGAGAAAATAAATATATTTAATTAGCAAGGAAATTAACATGAAGTTAGGTATCGGCGACAATAATAGTTAAGAGTTAGGTGTCATTGTCACCTAGAAATCAACTTGGTTGCAAGTTTATAATTTAAAAATAATTGGAGGTGGCTGGCTTGCTTCTGCCACGTTGGAATTTTTTGATCGATCCGCTAAATATATATAATATATATAGCATGCATGGTTATAGGTTCACCTAATCATTTGAGGTGGCCAGCTAGCTAGCTGCATTCTGCCTAAAACAAGTGAAGGACGGTCGAATGACCAAAAGGGCAACGTTAGTTTTTGTTATAGATTTTGTCGTCCTCGTTATTTCTTTAAATTATTCGGTTAAGCTTTTTGCCACGCGAAAGGCCTTGAGAGTAGACAAAAGAACATGATCCACCACATACCTGTCTTGAGATATACTGCTTGATGTCATCCTCACTGATTTTGGAACCATTTGACCTCACAACAAATGCGACAGGAAGCTCCCCTGCTGCCTCGTCTTTCATGCTGTTCAAACAGAATTCGAGGATGAGCTTGTATAACCAAACATTCAACAAAGTCAAGCAGTAATGTATACTGACCAATTAGCCTGATTAATTAGACAGACACGTGAAACACTGCATGCCAGAACTAGCTAGCATAGGAAAACTTACGGGACAACAGCGGCATCGGAGATGTTAGGATGGGCGATCAGCATTGCTTCGAGCTCGGCGGGGGCTACTTGGAACCCTTTGTACTTTATCAATTCCTTCAATCTGTCAACAATAAAGAGTTCGTCATCACCGTCGATGTATCCAATATCGCCGGTGTACAACCATCCGTCTTTGTCTATGGTCCTCTCCGTAGCCTCCGGGTCATTAAGATAACCTGACCAAAATTGGTTCAGTTATTAACATGCTTTCCCCCATAAATATATATATATATAAAAAAAAAAACCTTTCTTTTAACTCTACATGCATGAAATTGATAAGCCAAGCTTTGAGATTATCCTGATTTCTTAGTGCCTAATTATTCTAAAAATGTGTTGTTTCATTAGTAGTCATTAAGTATTTCGGGAGTAATTAAGGACACTTGCCATTTTTATCCTATTATATCACTAGAAAAAAAAATGAACATTTATGATGAATTATTTATGATAAAAATGATTATTTGTAGAATAGACTCATTTTTTTAGTGAAATAATAATTTTGACAAAAAATAATTGGTAACAAATAAGCAACTTTTTTTTTTAATGTGTAGGATGACTTGTCAATTAAAATTGAATATGCATAAATAATAATTTTAATTATATAACATATAGTAATAGATTTCGAAATTACTGCAATAATTTTAATTATCAATTAAACGTGAAATTACTGCCACGTCGTTTGCATTTCGAAATTACCTACTAATTTTTTTACCTACTAAAGATTTTCTGGTAAGTGGGAACCAATTATGTGAAAACCAACCAGGGTGGAAATGAATTCCTAGTTCATTACAAATAGAAATCGGTAGCTGCCAATGAAAAAAGTATGATCATTTCGTGTAAGTGGGTGGCCGGTTCCCCTCATGATGAAGATAATGCGCGCAATCAATCAGTATCGTCAACATCCCTGTGTACAGGCTTCAATTATGAAAAAATCTATTCATAATCTATTTTTCCATCATCTTATGACGTGATATTAGATAATTTGAGACTATCATATATATTTCACTTGTGAACTTATCATCTAGTGTCACATCATGTGATGATGAGAAGATGATGAAAATTGAGATAATGAATAACATCCCAATTATTTCTTGCCCATTCCGTAATGCTGGGGACTACTTCCCATTTCTCATTGGGCGATTGAAATATTTCCTAGTTCTCCATTGTTAACATCGATCCACATATTAAATTTACAAGTAATATTTTAATTTGCCTTGTTTATGACGCACCAAGCTGCAACCATCTAAACATATTGTACCGGACGGTCCAAGTACTAATTCCATATATTTAAGGCCTATATATTACCAGGTCAATTATACGGCAAGTGAGTTTTTGTTGGGATATTTAATAACATGACAGATCTAGCTAAAATGTATGAACATGATATAAATATATAATGCAGGCGGGGCGAGGAAATTAATGTATTATACCTTTCATGATCTGGCTACCTCTGATGCAAATCTCTCCGGCTTGATTTCGGGGAAGCGAAGCACCAGTCTCGGGGTCAACGATCTTCATCTCGGCATTTCTTACGACGGTCCCACACGCCCCAGATTTAATCTCGAAGGGTTCCTTAGCAAAAGCCAGACACATTGCTAGCACTGGTCCAGCCTCAGTCATCCCATAGCCCTGCATTCACATGTTTCGTGGACCCATTATTTCTTAGCTAGGTGGCCCAAATTGACCGACCATTTCTCTATTTTAATTTATGTCTAGTGTGTATATATATATATTTATATAATACAATAGATATCTTAATTGTTACGTGGAACGGTAAGAAAAATATAGGCCTGATCACATGAATGGCGTGATCTCTTCTTCACTACTTTAATAATTAGCAACGTCGCGCGCAACCGTTATTTGTGTGGATCAAATGACAACCACCTAGCTACTTTGTTTTTTTTGTTCTTCAGTCTTTTTACAGGTAATTAGATGGAAAACCGACTAGTTTTAATTTCCCTTTATGCAGCTTTTTTCACACCAAAAGCAATTCTACTATTTATATATATTTAAGCAATACTAACGTACGGAGGAAAATGAGCTCCAATGCATGATTAATTAAACTCCCTCGTTGACTAGATGATCTCTTTATATATATTTATATATATATAATTAAATTATAAATAAAATCAATTTAATTTCAAGCATATTCTTATATATACCAGTTGGCATGATGATGTAGTAAGGACTAGCTAGCTAGGAGTACTAAATATTGTAAGTGGTAAATTATGAATTTAACTACCTGTCCAAGTTTGGCATTAGGAAGCTTAATTCTGACCGCATCCTCTAGCTCCTTCCCCATCGGTGCAGCTCCTGACATCACTGTTCGGATCGACGACACGTCGTAATTATGGATGTCGGGACTCTTCGCTATCGCCAAGACAATCGGTGGAACAAAAGGTGCCACCGTAATCTTGTATTTCTGAACCAACTCCAGCAATTTTACAATCTCGAACTTTTGCATAATTAGAATTGCCGCCCCAACGCGAAGACCGCAGAGGAAAACTGAATTTAGCGAATAGATATGGAACAGCGGCAATACGCACAGTATCACGTCCTCACTATGAAAGTACAAGTTGGGGTTTTCACCGTCGACCTGTTGTGCTACGCTCGTGACCAATCCCTTGTGCGTCAACATAACCCCTTTGGGAAGCCCTGTTGTCCCTGACGAATACGGAAGCGCCACGACATCGTCCGAGTTGATTTTCACGGCAGGAATATCTTTCTCGTCGGCCTGTGTCAACTCAGAGAAATGCAAAATGCCCTCCGGCGGAGAGTCAATGCACACGATCTTCACGTCGTTTTCTTTTGCGAAGTCTTTCACCTTGTCAACGTACGCAGCTTGAGTAATAAGGAGCCTAGAGTTTGATGCCAGTGCTTGTTTTGCAATCTCAGCTGGCGTGTAAAATGGGTTAGCGGTGGTTATCACTGCGCCGATGTACGAGGCACCGAGGAATGCGAACATGAATTCGGGACAGTTTTGGAGCAAAATCATGATCACGTCTCCCTGTTTGATGCCCTGCTTGTCGAGGCCGGAAGCAACTTTACGTGATGTGAGCTCCACCTCTGCATAAGTGTACGTGACACCGTTGGCGCCATTGATAATACAAGGACGGTCGTTAAACTGCGATATGTTCTCGAAGCAGTAAGTATGAAGTGGGAGGTGTTTGGGGATGTAAATATCAGGGAGCTTCGACCGGAAAATGAATTCTTGGTCGTCTTGGTGGGGCTCCATCGGTGTTTGGCTTTTGGGAAAGGGAGATCAGGGGCTTTCCAGGGAGAGAAAGAGAAGGTAAAGATTTGGTTCGAGCTCGATTTTCTCGTGGGAAGGGTGTTTCCTGGTTTGGTTTGAGTTTGGATTGGGAGTTAATATACTGCAGGTAGGTGATGGCAGGGGGAGAAGATATCAAGGGGCAGAACAGTAAGAACGAGGTCCCAAACGCAGGAATTGGTATTGTTAAACTAACAGCACAGTCGAAAAAAGTCACCGAAAGTCCCATGTGAGGTTTGACACGTAGATATCCTTATAGCTAGTCAAAGTTTCATGGCTGATTTTGCAGTTTGGCCATGGAATTAAAAATGGGTATTCCTTGCGATTGGTTGTGCATAGTCATACGTAACACTATATTGCGAGGTTTATCTAATCTTCATTGATTGGGACGTTGGGGTTGGTGAGGGATGTATATGGGAATTGGGGTGCTGGGAGAGAATTTTGTAATATAGAAATATACAGGGCAGGAAGAGGTCAGGGAATTTGACTGGAAGCCGAAAACACGTAAGGTTTTGCACCTAACGCAAGAGGATCGAAGGGGGGGGGGGCGCATTCTGGCGGGCAGGTAGTGTGCAGTAGACTCACCCACATGACCATTCACCTACTCCAGTCTACATACAACTGCCGCGCGAGGATTGCTATACTTGCTTTCACGCGGCTTTCTGCGATGGAGCCTCGAGTCTCGACTGCCGACCCCTTGGCATCATTCTCCACCTACTCTCTTTTTTTGTTTTGTTTTCGGCTTGGGCGCTTAGCCTCCCAGATACGGTTTTACTATAAAAATTTGATTCTGATCAGCAAATAGACCATAAGCATTCAAGCTGAGAATAAAGTAGAGAGATTAGTATTTATTGATTTTCAATTATCAAGTTAAACTATAAATGCAATATAATATCTATCTTTACTAAGGCTGTAAAACAGTCGGTCGGGACCGAATGGACTAGACCAGACCGAAAGTCTCTATAGTTGGTTTAGGTCCAATAAGTAGGGGTATTTTAGTCTTCGGTTCGATCCCGGGGTGGGGTTTCCCGGACCAGACCAACCGAATCCAAAAATTATTATTTTTATTTTTATAAATATATTATTTTATATAATAATTGTATAATAAATTATATAATTTTCATCTAATTTATTCCCATTTACAATATAAAATTATAATACATTCACATTCTCTAAGTAGTAACAAAGTAACAATTAACATCATCAATATAATTATAAATTAATAACTAAACTAAATCACTATAACTATAGTCTATAATTATAAAGAAATCACTATAAGTCTATAACTATATATATTATTAAATTATTAATATCACTATGACTAATGACTAATGACTAATGACTAATGACTATTAAGTTTATAACTAATACTAATACATATCTATACTAATAGTATAATATTAATACTATTATATAGTCTAATATATTATATAGTTTTACTAAATCAATATATACTATAATACTAATAGTCTAATATTTTATACTAATACTATTATATAGTTATACTAATCAGAATTCATAATAATTAATCACTATAAGTCTATAACTATATGTATTTAGTATCAATGTATTAGTATATAAATTATAATATATAGTATTAGTATTACTATATCATTATTATATATATATACACACACACTATAAGTCTATATGTAGCAGTAACAGTAACACTATAATAGTATAATATATAGTATTAGTATATATTAATATATTATAAGAGTTATAGGATTATAACATAATATATGTATAATAGTATAGTATTAATATTACTATGAGTTATAACTATATATACCTAATAGGCTTATACGCTAATACAATGATTTATTAATCATATTACAAATTTACATATACAAAATGTAAAATCTTAAAAGTTTAATATATTGAAAAATTGGATTATTACAATTAACAATATAAAATTTTAAATATGTTATTAATACTTGTTACTATTCTATAAATTAACAATATTTTATATATATATCTTCATCTAACATATCACTATTAACAATATAAAATTTTAAATATGTTATTAACACTTGTTAATATTTTATCAATTAACCAATATATAATATCAATTAGTTAATTATATAGTAACTATATGAATCAATAATGTAATTTTCATCTAATTTATTTTTATTGACCATATAAAATATTTTTTTATTGAGTTTGCTTCATAATCCACATTAATAAGTCATTTAGTTTAATTTAGCATTTTAAATAAAATTTTTTTTATTAATTGATTTGGACCAACTGTACCAATAACTACCGGTCCGGTCCTGTCCCGTCCTTATGAATATTCTGTCCGGTCCGGTCCAGTCCCACAAAAATGATAAACTGAAAAATTTAGTCCATAACCAGACCGGACCGAGCCGACCGAGTTAACCCTTAATCTTTACACGTCAAATTGTAGCATTGTTACGAAAATAAAGCAGATTTGCTTTAAGTTGGGAAAGGATATTCCTCTTCAAACCTGTATTAAAGTGTCGCTTGTTCACGTGTTTTTGTAGAAAATCATTTATATAATCCTAAAATACGGAAGTTCTACGAATTCTAATAGAAAAAATATTCGACTTAAGTAAAAAGAATGAACTTTTACTTTTTCTAAACAACTACTGAAAAATTATCCGCTTAAAATTGTATATAATATTGCTATTTTTTCAATGATTTAGAATGCCCACAACAATAACGGCATTTCTCCGTAGTTCTTTCTTCATCCGTAACGTTGATGTTGATTTTGATAGCTGCATGTTCGGGAAACGGGGGTAACAAATTAAGCAATTGCGTATGTTAATTTGAGATTCCATTTCGTGGGCCGGGGAAAAAAACAAAGAAAAATAAAATTATTCTTTTTTAGAAACGGTGATTTTTTTTGTTGTTGTTTTTTTTCTATGCCCTTTTTTCTTATACACCGTGCGTGATTGTACAGACTCATAACTAGAAGTACTGTCATAAATATTGTTTGGAGGGTTACTATGAGATTCAAGCTTATCCATTTGGCGGGCGAGAGCGACGGACGTTGGCGCATGGCCGGGCAGTGTGGTACGTATGTGAGTTGGGTGCTTGTATCCTCTGGGCTCGTAAAAGTCGATGCTTGCGGTGGGCATTTCATCTGGATTCATATCGGTGCTTGTGGTTGTGTTGTTTTTATTGTGTTTGTTGTTTAGTTAATAATAAAGATGTAATAGGCTGTTGGATTTGTTGTCTATAGTAGCAGTGTCCCGTACTTCTCCCTAGGAGGATGAAGGGGACTTTTTAGTTTTGTTTTTAAAGAACGCTTTCTCTTTTAAGAGAAAGTTGTTGAGAAGTTTAGACAATATCCGTTACATTGTGTGCGGGGAAGTCTTAGAGCAGTTTGAGCTGTACAGAAATCGACGCCACCGGCCACCGCTGATGAGAACTGACCGGCCGTGTCAGGAACCGGCCGGAACCGGTCGACGTACGGTGGAAATTTGAAGAAACCGAAGTTCAGCGATTCAATCCCGGTTTGAGGTTGGACTGGACCGCTGAACCAACTGATATAATAAAACTTTTTTTTTTTAATATACCTTTATCGAAACAACGCCGTTCCACTTAAGTTTAAGTGGAACGGCATCATTTTATGATTATATGTATTACAACAGATAATGGAAACGACGCCGTTTGACATTAAACCAAACGACATCGTTTTATTAAGGACTTAAGAAAAACAAAAGGAAGTCTGGAACGACTCTGTTCCACTTAAACTTAAGTGGAACGGCGTCGTTGCATGATGTGTCTTCTTCTTCACGATCGTCTTCCTCCTGAGTAGTTTGCAACTCTCTCTCCCTCTCTCTCCTCTGTAACTCTCTCTCTCTCTCTTCTATGCAACCCTCTCTCTTGGAGTCTCTCTCATTGTTCTCTCTGTAGATTATCGACGCTTGGGGAACCAACGCCGAGTCGGCAGAGAACCGCCTCGATCAGTTTCCTTCTCCCCATCGACTGGTTATTGTCGATGGCTCCCCCACTTATTCAGATGTCTGTCGGCGTCGGTTTTGTCAAAAAATCGTGCCAACTACGTCAATTTTCACCCCTAAGAGCAGTTGCGTAGTTTGACTTATAGTCTGAATCTTCTAGTATTGATAAGTCACAGTTGTAACTTCAACTATTGAATTAAATGGAATCTATTTTTAAAAAAAAAGTTTATCCATTTGGTGTCAATATTTTTTTTTATGAATTTACAATCCCGTAATTTCTCCCTAAAAAAAATTAAGAATAGAATTCTTGCTCTCCATATATAAAAAATAATAATAATAATTTATCTATTTGGTGTGTCTTTAGCGTAAATTTTATTTTTTAATTTTATTTTTAAAAAATATATTTAAATATTTAAAATATATATCAATACACTAATAATTATTTTATTAAATATTAAATATTTATATATATATATGAGCGATTAAATAGAGGAAGAATCTTAGCAGTATCATTTTCCTCGTTTGATAAGTGATATAACACAAGATAAGTGCCGCCTCGATCGGCAGTACGTGCAGACTGCATAGCAGAAGAAGACAACAAGTTGTGAATCCCAACCATGTGAACTGTGAATTAGTTCTTTGTCTTTCCAACCATAATTGATCATAAATCCAACTTGGAATCTTTTGGAATTATCAAAAGGAATTAATCTTTGCATCAATCTACACACTACATATTATAATTTTTTTTTATTTGTTTTTTTTATTAAATGTGTATTATATGGATAATGAATAAAAAAATATAAATATTTCAAGAAGACTAAAATAAAATAATAATTGAAAAAAATTTAAAAAAAATAAAAAATAATTTGGTGTGTGGTGTGTAGGATGATGCATAACAATGCTCTACCAAAATAGTATCCTTTGGCTAGCTAGGGTCTAATTCCACCAAACTCGAACCAACTAGATTTCTACATAAACAAATCCCAACTAGATTAGTATAAATTTTTTATAAAAAAATGAATTTTATTTTTTTCTTTTTTTTTTTGTAAAGTCTATTATTTTTATAAAAAAATTTATATATTTAACTTGTACAAAGTATTATTCATATTAATAATTCTTCGCAATGGTTTAAAGACAGAAAAAAAAAATATGAAAAATTATTATTATTATTACTATACTATGAAAAAGGATTATTAAAATGCTGGAAGTTGTCATCCTAAACAGTAAACACTCATGAGTCATGGCTGTCGATAATCCGAAGGAAATGGAGGAGATATATATGGATTCATCCGGAACCCAACTACCACCATTAGCTGGCTAACAAGTTAGCCTAGCCCCAAGCCAAGCCGCCGAAAGATACGAAGCATCACTTTCAGCTTCCCCACGTTGTAGGATAGGATGTAAATAAAGAGAAGTCCTTGTATACGAAATGATTACGTAAAATAAATTTATAAATTAACGTGATTTAAATAATTTATTAAAAAAATTTTATAATATAAATAATTTTATAATATGACGTAACATATTAAATTATATTAATTTATAAATATATTTTTATATAATTTTTTTATGTCTAAAGTATTTTTCAAATAAATAATACTAATCAACAAATTTTTTGATTTGTGATTCGTCTGTTTTAAGTGATATTTGATTATCAAATAATTTAATATTTATTATTATATATAATTACTTTTTACTTATATTTTAAAAGATGAAAGGATTTGTTTACCAATAAAAAAATTAAGAGAAAATTATATTTTAAATATAACTAAAAAATTATTTATCAAAAAAGAAATGATACTTATCATCCTTACATCATATACCAATATATGATTTATCATTTTTATCATTTAATTTAAACACATATTTAAATATCAATATGTATTTATTTAAATAGAAAGATAAAAATGACAAATTATATATTAATATATGGTGTAGGGAATGATAAATAAAAATTTTATAAATTTAAACACATACAAAAACTATTCGACTCCAATTAAAATAAGACTTAGGGCTCGTATAAATATTTAGAGTATTTTAAAATATCTATGAATAGTAGTATTTTTTGAAATATTTATTTTAATTTTCATTTTGATTTGATGTCTTTGAATTTAAAAAAATATTATTTATTGATAAATTGTAAACAAAATATAAATGTAACTTTATGATCGCTCAAATTTAGCCATCCACTCCTTATTCAAAATTTGTTTTAGCTTTTAAGAGGACCCGAAAGAAAAACGTAGCAGTCTCACCAACCACCAATTCGTTTTGGATGAGTGTATATACACACACACGGCCATAGTTTTTCTCTGTGTTTTTTTTCTTTCTCTCTCTTTTTTTTTTGTGGCATGCCTAGTGACCCATATTGCCACGTCCTCACATATGTTTTCCCAAAAATATTGGTGAATTAGTGGACCACACGCTTTTAACTTTGCTGTTAGTTGTAGTCAACGCCCGACCATGTCACGAAAAGGCAAAAGCAGATTGCTCTCAAAGACAATTTACAAGGAATTAAATCCCTTGCTAGCTTTTTATCTTTTCTCCCAACAAAATAGAAGGAAAAAAAGGTCCACCTAACACCCTTCTCCTAGCTAATTACTTGTATTTCTGTACAAATTAACAAGCCGCCTTCTCATGTGGAAAAATGCCGTTCCACATGCAACAAAAAGTTACTTTGTTTGCATGCATTTAAACGACTGCATGGGTTGATTAGGTCAATTTTCAAGTATTCAACATCCACGTTGTAAACATCAATGGGTTTATCACATCGACATTGCTTACCATTTTTATAATGTCGTGAATATCAGACCCAGAAAACGACAGTGATATTACATATTATCTGCCATAAAATTAAGTATAGAATGGAACCTAGGAAACAAATTAATAAAAGAGAATTAAATTTATCTATGTTGTAGCAGTTAGAGGCCAGCCGTCATGATGCATGTATGTATATTTTCCCGACTCCAATTAATCTTAGTCAATCTTGGAAAATTGAATTCAAAAAAACCCAACCAAACCACACCAAACATTGTCTAAAGTTGATTTGGGTCACTTTTATGTGTCTCTAATCTGTTAATGAAAAAATATCAAACTAGAGAATATTAGCTAGCTAGACAATTGGGTTATGAAGACAATATATATTATATATATCTATATATATAAATGATTCCATAAAAATATGTATTTTATATTAGTCTGCTTAGAGTTTATCAATTTAGGTTTTAAATTCCACTCTAAGCGACAGCTAGCAAAAGTTGAAGACATCATGCCATACGAGTTAATGTTGTGGAAGGATCAGATATATAGAATTGATCATTTTCTATTAATATCATATATTTTTTTGCGGGGGTTGGGGGTTGTTAGGGACTAAATTGATTGGGTTTAGCCATTTGAAAACCTATTACTAATAATAAAAGAATAGATAAAGTCAAGAAAAAAGGCAACGAAAAGATAAGCCAAACGAAGTTGGCTTAAACTCCTAAAAGGAAAAAGTTTTACAAGGTAAGTTGGACTCTATCACTCCAAGAAAGAAAACAAATCTCTACAAAAGGAGGAGATCTCTACAAATGAAGGGGGAGACTCCACAGGCTCGAGATGACTTCTCTACGCCTAGACTAAATTCATCTATTGTATTGAGCGATATGTGAGGCCATATGGGATTGTAAAATCATCAATTATAAAGAATTTTGCCCATGAATGTAGACTTTTATGCCGAACCACGTAAATTTTTATATTTCTCTTTATTTATTTTTATGTGCTTATATGCTATTTATTTCATGTATGAAAGCGAAAAACACCGTATTAAAATCCGAATCACCATCATGGGTCGAAGATAATTCTTTCTTCCATTCCGATTTGTTATGCGAATTTAGGCATTAATGGTTGCACCGTCTTTGGAATCGAGGCATCTTCAACCTACACTCTTATCGCTGAGATTATGTGATTGAAAAATCCTCTCGCTACACTCTCATAGTCGAGATTACGTGGACAAGGTACCCTCTTGCTACACCTATCGTCAGAGTTATGCGGTCAGCACATCGAATCCCCCCACTACACTCTCATCGCCGAGTTTATATGGTCCAGGCACTCTTTTGCTACACCCATCGCCAGAGTTATGCAGTCAATGCATCTTCCCTCTACACTCTCATCGCCGAGGTTACGCAATTGAGATCCCGTTGCTAGAGTTACGCGGTCGAGACACCCTCTCACTACACCCATCGCCAAAATTATGTGATCGAGGCATCCTTCCGCTACGCTCTTATAATCAATGTTACACGGTTGAGGCATCCCTCCCCCCTTACAACCATCGCCAGAGTTATCTGATGGAGATATCATCCCGCTATACTCTTATCGTCGAGGTTATGCGGTCAAAGCACCCTCTCGCTACACCCATCGCCAAAGTTATGTGGTTGATGCATCCTCCCGTTGTACTCTTATCGTTGAGGTTATGCAGTCGAGACACCTTCCCGCTACACACGTCGCCAGAGTTATAAAGTCGATGCATCCTCCCACTACATTCTATCGTGGAGATTACGCAATCGAGGCATCCTCCCACTACAAGTATCACCAGAGTTACGCGATCAAGTTATCCTCCTGCTACACTCTTATCGTCGAAGTTAGCTGGTCCAGGTATCCTCCAGCTACACTCATCACCAGATTTATGCAGTTAAGGCCTCCTCTTACTACACTCTTATTATTGAGGTTATGCGGTCGAAACATCCTCTAGCTACACTCATCGCCAAAGTTAGGCAGTCAAAGCATTCTTCCACTACACTTTTACTGCCAAGGTTACGCGGTAGTAGCATCCTCTAGATACACCTATCGCCAGAGTTACGGGTTCGAGACATCATCCTACTACACTATCATCGCTAGAGTTACGCGGTTGAGGCATCCTCCCACTACACTCGCATCACCATGGTTACGTAGTTGAGGCACTCTCCCGCCAAACGCAAGCTGAATATCTCCACTCGCCACAACCGCTGCTAGCAGGTTACCTTCGGAAACGAGTCGACGAGTTCAGCAACTATCTAAGATGGATCCAGGGAGTCGATGGGCTCTCTGACCACTTAAGCACGGGTTACTACAAACAAGCTCTTACATCTACATCAAAACAGAAAAAAACCAATAGAAAATTTCAGCACGGGGAAAAATCCACTAATGCCACCGAAAACCAAAAACGATCACCAGGCATGAAAATATGCGCACTTCACTAACCAACACATACAATCATCAGTACACTCAATTATCATGCAAATGTTCTTACAAACAAATTTTACAGAAGCCCATCCTCGAAGGCCTTTACTACAAAGTTCACAAATTCTTCTTGAGGACCGCTCATGGAGATCACCATTGTATTCCATAACAGTGACAAATTATGGATCAACTCCTTGAATTACTTTTTCTGTAGTTTCTTACAGGTTACCCCCATCATGATTGACTTGAAGATTCTCAAGGCCTTCTTAATAAATAAGTCAACCTTAAAAATTGTAGGCATCTATTAGGGACTAAATTGACTGGGTCTAACCTTTGAAAGCCTATCACTAATAATAAAGGAAGAGATAAAGACAATAGATAAGGCATGAAAGAGATAAGGCAAATAAGAGATAAACCATAAGAAGTTGAATCAAACTCTTAAAAAGAAAAGGCTTCACAAGGCAAATTGGATTCTATCACTTCAGTAAAAAAAAATATATCTCTATAAAAGGATGATATCTTTACAAATGAAAAGGGACTCTCCACAAGTTTGTGATGACTTCTCTACGCCTAGACTAAATTCATCAATTGTATTTAAGGCTATGTGAAGCCATAAGAGATTGTAAAATCAGAAATCATAATGAATTCTACCCCCAAACAACTCATGGATATATGCTTTTATGCTGAACCATGTAAATTTATGTGTTTCTCTTTATTTATTTATTTTTATTTATTTGTTATTTATTTCTTGGATGAATGGGAAGAGTACCATATCGAAGCTCGAATTACCATCGTGGGTCAGAGATAATTAATTCCTCCGTTCCAATCTGTTATTCGAATTTAGGCATTAACAAGGACAGAATAATTTCAAAGTGTGAGATTGCTTTGTCTGGTAAATGTGTGAAACATTGGGCATTGGATGGACCTAAAAATGTGAACAATTCCTATATTATATGTTGATTCTTATTTTTATCTCCAGAAGTTTCATAAACATTGCAATTGATAATTAATCTCAGCACATTAATTTCCTAAAGAAACCAAATATATATATATTTTATATATCATGGTCTAAATAGTCAAAACGAGTGTTTTCGACCCGCGACAGGTGGGATCTCTCTCTCTGATAAAATATTAAAACTTTTCCCATGGTAAAACTATTCCCATGATCTGGTCTTTCGGGGTTTCTTTGAAAGGGATATTTCGCTTTGTTTATCATACAAGTTTTTAGACTCGTACTAGTGGCTTTCTAGTTGCAAGGATTATAGACAATTGACCTTGTGATCTTCTCCCATTAAACAATCGTGTCGAATTTCTTCTCTTTTTTTTTTGGTCCAATCTGCATTCACGGAGGCTAGAAAGGTTAAACTATAACCGAGAACATTTTTGGAATATCTTAATGAGTATGGGGTTTTTTAACATAAGGGAATGAGATCATTTGTAATTTTCTAATGGTTAATTATATATACAAGGTCATGAAGGTCATTTTAGTTTCATTCAAAATAAATACTATCTATTTAATCAAAAATATATGAGTTGTTTTATACCTCTGTTTGGATACAATAAGTGTTTCATTACATTATTACAATTTTTTTAAATTTTTACACAAAATATAATAAACAATTTAATTTTTTCAAATCTCAAAACAATACTAATATTAAAAAATAATATTTTAACTATCTTTTATTCAACTTTCATAGGTAATCTCAACACATCTAATCTTAATTTACTATCCAAACGGCACCTAGTCAATATATAATACATATTTTTTCAATATATAATACATATATATATACTCGATTTATAAATTTGAAGGAAAATAGATTTACTATCTTTTTAGTTTCTATTTTGAGTAATACTATACACTACTGACATCTTACTTTCATTTCATTATTTAAGATGTGTCACATTTATTATCTAATAGTAAGAAATGTATCACATCTTATATAATATAATAAAAATAAAATAATAATGAGATGTATAAAATTCTCCTTATTTTTTAATATAAGTTTCTCGAAACTCATTAATATCTTGCTCGGAGAATTTTTCAATACAATTGGTGGATTCTGTTTGTTAAGAGATTCGAGACCCAACGACAAAAGGCGCCGCAAAATACTTTCTCATTCACAGGCCACAAAGCCAGACTTCGGTGATTTTTCATTGAACGGTGTACTGTGTTGTCTCTAAGATGGTTGGGCCGGCCCACCAACAAAATCATGTTATTTTATCGAAGAAAACGTTCCGTGTACACGTTGTTCTTAACTAATGCACAAGGAACACAATCTGTTAAGAGGATGTCTGACTGAAAGTAATTAAAGAAGTTATGCCCTCCACCCTAAATGTTCATAAATACTCGAATAATTTATTTTAACATATGATTTGGTCCCTCAATTAACTTCGATCTTCGAACCAGACAACCCCTATTGGGCCGGTTTCAATAATGGTTATCTTGGAATTAAAGCACCCGGTCATAGTTACTACGCCCTTGACCCAGGCCCGAAGCCTTGATCCGAGTATCACAGATTGTTGGGCTTACAACATTAATCACAGAGAAAGCCCATAATCTATGCGCTCAGAACAACAAGTTCGTGCAACCGATGTACGGGCCCCGTTTCTGAATTGGTTCTGAGACCAAAATCCAAGCACTGCGATCAATAATGATTTGGACATATCCTAATCTGGCTTATCCGATTGATTTATTACCTAATAATATATCCCAGATTTAATGATGGGCCCATAGCATATGATAAGTTGGGGTCCATGATGCCATTATTTATTTTACATAGGAATAATATTTTAAAATATAGCTCATTTTACTTATAAGATTCATTTTGTTAGTTTTATTTTAAAATTCAAATTTAATAATTTTTAACATATCAATAAATGATGTGTAGAAGTAAGATTTTTGTAAGTTTTTTTTTTAAATATATTTAACATTTTCCTTTATATATATATATAAAAATATACATATCATCAGGAGATCATCAGCTATTAGAGTCGTGTAATAGGCGCGATATTAATAATGTTTGTGTATGGTTGGGTTTAGCTTTATTCCGAAAGCAACCACCATTCCACTCCTCAATTAAGTTGGAAATTAATGATGCAAATGAGACCAAATGGACAGCTCAACCAAGATTTTTGGTTTGCATTAAAAAATAAACATGTTCTCTTATCACTATTGTTACCATAAAAGTAAATCACAAGGTGCCTATGTGCAGCCTTTTTAAAATGAAGTTACCATATTTATTTCACTTAAAATTATTATTTGTTTTGATAGGAAGAGCACCGATACATTTGTTGGGAGTGAGTTATAGGAATTTTCACGTGATGGTTAAGAAATTGTATTGTTTATTGCACTGTTCATATTTATGAACCATAGAGGTGTAAATATAAGAAAGACTGATGGCGAATTATTTACATTTTAAGAAAAAAGAAGATAGAAGCAAGTAGTAATTAGTATAATCCATGGAGTTAAATTAGCAACTTTATTATGATTATTAGGGCGACCGATGTTGCCGGCCGGGGCAATTCTTGGAAACTTCGTTAAGTTGCGGCGCACCTCCATCTCCCAGGTTTTTACTTTTCCAACCAAAATAAAGTCCCATGAAATTAGAAGCAGTGCCCCCTTGCCCAAGCTAGCTAGCTTCGAAACTTTTATTATCTTATCAATATCTCTGTCTAAATTGACCACGTGGCCCGCGTATGCCAGGTCAAATCATAACCATGCAAGCAATAGGAAAGGAGGCTGCAGCTGCTTGCCTGGCTGGCATTAATTAATGCGACTTGTCCAAGTTCCCTCACCAGCTTGCATATATGCGTTATGGCTACCAAAGCTTTGTTATGCTGAAGCGCTTGACTATGACAGCTGGCCGTTCGTGGGTCTCTTTCTGCAGGGCTGGCTGGCTGGCTGGCAGTGAGCTATGGTTCGAGATTACTTGCTCTTATTTTTACTAATCAAAATTCGAGAATAATCCTGTTTTGCATGATTTAAACAGAAATTAATGGATTAATCAAATTAAAACAAACCTCACACTCGGAATATTGCACAACACAAAAAAAAAAAAAGTGAATTAATAAATGAAAATATTAATAAATACCTAAACCAAACTCTTTAAATAAAACTTCAAGGAGACAAGTACCAACCTGCGATTATATATGTTGCAGCAGCTTCGTAAACAACCTAGTTGCACTTATATTTTTTAAGTTATTAATTTACATATTTTTTTTGGTATTAATCGTTTTGCATGAGCCTGAGATACGCGTTGGGTGCGACTAAAAAGTCCATATTATGGAGCTTATAATTATATTAGTTGACAAAACTGCTTCTAAGAGAACCTATCAACCTTTTGACCATAATTTATTAATTTCCTAAAACAAAGTTCCAACTTCTAGTATCATCATTACACGGTACTCCACTTCCATACGCATCATTCTCTTTGACCGGTACTTCTTCCCGCCCAGCAGCTTCCTATTTCACGTACGTTAATCTTGTGTGTTATACATAACCTCTTCACCATATAAATTCCATACAGCCTACAGGTACCCGGCCACTTTGAAAGCATACCTCGATCAACCACATTATCATCCATAAAAAGCTATCTGCCCATATTGAAACTTTGTAACCCATTATTCTCATCAATCATACAAATCTTTTCTGATATGGGCGTTGATCACAATTGGTCTGTGTTAACTCGCCTGAAGAGGGCAGTGAAGAAGGTCAGGTTTTTGTTGGATTTTAATGTCAACCGATGGCGTCTAGCTTCGATGATCAACCGTACTTCTTCGAGCAACCACCGCCGGTTAAGTTTTAATGATCGGCCAGGCTTGAGGGCTTGCACTGATGATAATTTCGATACAGAATCTGAACAATCAGGAGCCTCCTCTGCAAGGAGTTTACAGAGAACAATAAGCTATCCCTCTGAAGATGATATCGACAAGAGAGCTGACATGTTTATTGCTAATTTCTATCGCCAACTTAAGTTAGATAGGCAGATTTCGCTCGAACTTCATTATTGTCGGGGCAATAGCTTCGAGCTGGCAATCTCTCCATGACAGTGTTTGCCTTTTTTCTTTTTTTCTTTTGTAAATCTTCTCTCTCTTGTTTTGTTCTTGATCATTATTTGGTGACGGAGGCTTTGATATTTTAAAAAGAGGGCCTGAATTGCGAATTTGTTGTTGTACTTTTGATTTGAAGAGAGGCAATTTGTTTGGTGGTCGGGTTGATAGAAGAAATGGGCACGAGATTGTAGTGCCTGTAGGACGATTCCGAGAGTGTTCTTTCTTTCGTTGATGACTTAAAAATATTGTAGTACGAAGTATCAATTCTGGTGTACTTGTAAAGTTTCAATGTATAATGTGTTTTCTTCCCATAATTCTTTTCGCTCTTTGATCCCAAGACAGAGGATCGTTCCTTGGCCAAAAACAGTAGAGAGGATAGAATCTATCCAAGCAGAAAAATGAGTTTTTGTGATAAATTTATTGCAACTAAAAGATTATTTACAATTAATTTTAGTTATAAATAATCATTTTGTTGGAATTAACTGATTGCAAATAAATAATTATTCTGTAGTGAAGGTACAAATCAATGGAAACTCTAGATCGATCATAGGCCTGGTTTTTATTTTTGAGGCTTAGGATTTCACAGATTATGTGAAAAGTTCACACGCTACCTTGCCATATTCCCTCATCACATACATATCTGGTGTTACAGGCGATATATCCTGCAGATGGATGATATAAATGTTGAAATCTCCGGTGCCAATTTAGGCTTTCTAAAACTTAGGCGTTCAAGTTTATCACTAATTACAGTTTAAACCAAAAAGCAGAATCTAATTCAAAATTATACAATCAATTTCAGACTTCTTTTCATGTTGCTTCTACAGTACGTATCACGTGTCGGCATAGTCTATTGTATGATGCTTGGAGAGCAAGAACGCTGTTACTCTTCCGTGCTCCCAAATTAAACGCGCGCTCAAATTGCATCCTTCACACAACTAATTTGTGCGTGATTTAGGCTATGTTTAGTTGTTGAATGAAATGAAACTCATTTCAAACCAATCTTAACGTGACTCATTACTTTTTTTAATTTCTTATAAAAAAAAAGTTAAATTTATATCAACTTATTTTATATATTTTAATATAAAAAGTTAAATCCATCTCAATCTAAAAAATTTAAATATATCTCAATAAGACTCATAAAATACTATTATTTACAATTCAACTAATTTCATTTCAATATCGAAATGTAGTCTTTGGCTTTTATTTTTTTATTCCAATTGGTCTTGTTTGTTTTCATAGATCAGATGAGATTAAAGTTAAAAAGTTAAATAAAATATTGTTAGAATATATTTTTTAATATTATTTTATTTTGAGATTTGAAAAAGTTGAATTATTTATTTTATTTTATATAAAAATTTAAAAAATTGTAATAATGGGATTAGAAGTTTTCAAAATTTTTAAAATTTTAAATTTTAATTTTGAAAACAATCAAGACCTAAATCTTTATCTTTTTGTTGAGAACCGACCCATACAAAAGTGACGGCCCAATTTTAGATTGAGCCATTGAATGGGCTCGATCTAAAATGCTCCGGCACCCTCCGGCCGAGTCAAATTAAGGAATGGTGCGCACATTGAGATTTTGGAGCAATTATCCTTCCTCAAGTCTATAAACTGCACGTATGCTTCGTCGTTCTTGGATTGAACAAACGAATCCAATCCATTCAAATATATTGATAGTTTTCGCATACATGCAACTACACCGTCAGCGAAGAAGCGTCTCTTTTTTCTTTCTTTCTAAACCATGGAAGAAGTAAATGGCAAAGCGAAGCAAAGCTTTTCAAAACCAAGTAAATAATTCTATGATATTAATAAATTTTGACTTTTAGATTGAGAGACACATTAGTTACAAAAAGATTTCATAAAAGCAAAATTATGAATTGACGTGGCTTGATATAATATGTTAGTTTGTATGGTGAGTTTGGATGTTAAAGTGAGTTGAGTTGAGTTGAGTTGAGATAATAAAATATTGTTAGAATATTATTTTTTAATATTAAAGTTGTTTTGAGATTTGAAAAAATTGAATTGTTTATTATATTTTGTATTGAGATTTGAAAAAGGTGTAATGATGAGGTGAGATGAGTTGAGATGAGTTGGGATGAGTTTAGCATCCAAACGCAGCCCTAATTTTATTATAAAATAGATCTAACGTATCATATGAAATCATATCAATTTGTAGATTTATTTTTATAAAATTTTTTTGTGCACGTAGAACTCTAATATAAGAAATGTTACAATCAAATTATAACGAGGCAATTATAAGTGGCAGAGGCATGCGGCTGGGGACGTGCATTGCAAGTCTACACCCTGCTAGTTGGTTTTCGTAACACATGTTAGCAGCAGTTTTTTTGGATCACTGCAATGTGTTTTGAATGGTTAGATAGCATGTTTTAGGGGTCAACGCTTTCTATTCAAATTATGGCGAGTCTCGAGTAAGCTGAAGACGAAGCAAGCCGACCATGTTGTGCACATTTACCTAATTACGAAATGTTGACCAAATCACTTTAGCAATATGCAAGCAAGACTAGAATAATATCTAATAAAGTGTATCTAACATTAGGCACCAATCCAGTGAATCCACCTTCCCCACTTCCTTCCCAGCGCTTTTCTTGCGCACTTGGTGCCATAAACTGTGAAATTGCTCAATTCTTGCCCCATATTGAGACCCCAAAAAAGACTGGAAACTCCTTAATTCAATATAAAAGACAAAAAAAAAGACTCCAAAGAGTTTACTCAGTGATGCTGCCATCTACATTAAGGACAGGAAAGTAAATTCATACGGTGTATGCTCTCATATTTTCTTCGCATCTTCCTAACATGGGAGAAAAGTCAAAACGCTAGTCTCAATACCACGGTATTGACAACGTACTATTACTAATGCGTTTCGCCTAAGAAAAGTTGGGAAATTTTATTAATATATAAGCACCTGATACATGACTCCATGATCTCGATCAGACACATCCCGTTGCTTAGACCACACCATTCCAAAATGGGTGATGACCGGTTCAATTGCCGAATAGAGATGAAGAACGCAAGGCTAGACCGTCGACGTTTTGTACTTTCTTCTTTCTTCTTCATCTTGTTTCTTTGTTTCTTAGCTTCCATCAATGAAGTCCGATTTGATAGCCTGATGAAGTTTGGTCAGTGTGCACTAGCCAGCAGCATGCACTCGCAATCTTTGAATTCATCGTCGGATAAAAACTTGTCGGCCGCCTCTAATGCTAGCGCTTCCAGCTCAGATGACATCCGAATCCTCATTGGCATCCTAACATTACCGGACCAATACCAGCGCCGCCACTTCCTCCGTCTCATCTACGGCACACAAGAAGCTCCAGCGGGTGTCAAAGTCGACGTCAAGTTCGTGTTCTGCAATCTAACAAAGGAAGACCAAAAGCTACTGGTTGCACTAGAGATAATGCGTTACGATGATATCATAATCCTCGACTGCAAAGAGAACATGAACAAAGGTAAGACTTATACATACTTCTCAAGCTTGCCAGAAATGCTGAGCGACGCAAATGCTCCGTACCCTCCATATCATTATGTCATGAAAGCCGACGATGATACCTATTTTAGGGTGAACAATTTGGTGGAGTCTTTAAGGCCATTGCCTCGAGAAGACTTGTATTATGGTTATGTTATTCCATGTCCTAGCATGGACCCCTTTAAGGATTACATGTCAGGAATGGGATATTTGATTTCTTGGGACATAGTGGAGTGGATTAAGGAATCAGATATCCCCAAGAACCATTTGGAAGGGCCAGAGGACAAGACTTTTGGGGATTGGATTCGAGAAGGTCATCGTGCTAAGAATAGGTACAATGCCAAGTGGTCGATGTATAACTTTCCCGAACCGCCCACTAGATGTACACACGAGCTTTGGCCGGATACGATCGCGGTTCATTTGTTGAAGAACCAGGAGAAATGGCTTCGGACATTAAAGTATTTCAATGTCACTGCTCATTTGAAACCATCGAAATTGTATCATATACCTTAGGTGCTAATCTATATTTCGCATACTATTTTGCATAATTATGATCATATATATATATATAAATATTCTTTTATTCGATCGCACAATTTGATCGATGGATACAATCTGATCATCTTGATCAGATTTATAGTTCATGTTTTCTGTTTTTGGTATTTCAAATGTGAAATTCCCTTCCTATAGGCACTTCATGAGGCCTCATAGTAAAGAAAAATATGATTTATTCTTTAATTTTTTAATGATGGTGCAATAGGATGTGTAACATGAATTCTTGAAATTTTAATTATCACGAGTCATTTACCAACTGTACACTTATATCATATATGCTTCTCATTGTACGTACGGGGAAGAATATTTTTATGAGTTGCATTAGTTTTGTACCCAATTTTATATAGAAGAGTGAAGTTTTAGTATGAATTTTGCCTCAATTTTAATTGGAATTTTATCGATCCATTATTAATAAAAAAAAATAGTAATATTAGATAGAGTATTAAAATATTAAAATATTTATAAAAAGTGAGATTCATTATGAAAAATAAATTTTTTTAATATGGATCTACACATCCTTTAAAAAAAGAATTTTAAAACTATAAAAACTATTCTTTAACAAATATAAAATAAAATAATAGTACATTTATCCTCGAGCTAAGTGTGAAAAACTTACTTAATTTATCGATCCTTAGTATAAGTAGTGAGTTAAGATGGTAGAGTGAGTTTTATAAAATCTATCTAAAATGAGTTTAGATATATTTGATTGTTAAGATGAGTTAAGATGTATTTATAGGAAGTTAAAAAAGGTTGTGAGTCTCTTGTGTAAAAATGTGTTAAATTGGAAAACGTTATATGTCTCACATGTAAAGAGATTTTGAGTTAACATGAGTTTAATAATTTAAAATTTTGGAATTTAGATGTTGTTAGAGTTTAGACTCAACTTAAAAAAAGAATTATAAAATTATAAAAATTATTCTTTAACAAATATAAAATAAAATAATAGTACATTTATCCTTTAACAAAGTGTGAAAAGTTTACGTCCGTTTGAATGTTGAGCTGAATTGAGATCATGAGTTGAATTCTTTATCAATAGCAGTGAGTTGGTAGAATGAGTTTTGTGAGATCCACCTAAGATGAATTTAGATGTATTTGGATGTTAAAATATGTTTAAATGTATTTATAAGAAGTTAAAAAATGTGGTGTGTCTCTCGTGTAAAAATATGTTGAATTAAAAAAGATTGTGTATCTACATGTAAAATGATTTTGAGTTGAAATAAGTTTAGTAATTTTAGAATTGAGTGTTTAGATATTAAATTTAGTTTAAAATTAGACATAACTAAATTGATCTCAATTCAGTCCAAATTCCAAATAGCACCTTAATTTATCCATCAGTGTAACCACTGATCAGATCTATAGCCATCCAAAATATTTTTCATAGCAAAGTTGATGAGAAAAAATAAAAAATTGATTGTGAAAAAAAGCAGAAATAAATTTAGGAACGGATTTAATTAATGAGATGAAGTAAATATTTTTCCCTTTTCTAAAAAATAAAAATAAAGACTGGGTGTACAGTTTTACACAAATCGTGAAAGAGAAGTGCCGTTCACCTTTGATTTTGGGAGTGCCTATTAGGATAAATTTTATTTTTTATATTTTTAAAAAATACATCAATATATTATAATTATTATTTTAATTAATAATTAAAAAAAATTAATTCATGAGGGATCAAAATGATAGGCCACCATTATTGAAAATCCTCTCCTGACTCGACGGTGACCTAGCTGTCTCACGGGTCAATCAAGAGTCTTACCGTAATAACCTGTCTCCAACCAAAGCTCACGGAGACGGCTCTTCGCTTGAAGCGGGTCGCTTACGCCGCATCGGGGTTTTCTTGTCTCGGCGTTGCACTTTAGCTCCATCTACGCCGACTTTTCCCTGTAAGTATTCTCCTCCCCCTCTTTTAATCCATCGTCTGCTTTCGAAATGAATAGATTTGAGTTTGTGGGGTTAATATTTCGGAGCTTGCTCTGGTTGTTTTACGATTGTATGATTGTTTTTCTTTGATGGTTGGATCTACTGGTTGATTTGTTAAAGTTGGATTCCTTATATGGCTTTAGAATATGCTCCGAATCCAACTGGAAAATCAGGGTTCGAATCTACAGCTGTATGATTACTTGGTTCAAGAATACCAGTCAATCGGGCGGATTCTTTGAAGGCGTTTTTTGATTTATTCATCGTGATTAGTGTTTTGAATTTCTTTACTGTATAGACTTACTGTTGGATTTCGGCCAGACGAATTCCCGTGTACTATACTCTGCTTGCCTTGCTATAAAACTTGTGCGATCGTCTGGCTTAAGTATTTATTTTAAATCAAAGTTTTGGTCGGTTGATGTTGGAGGAATAGGTTGTATTGCTCTGGTAGAGGGAAAATCAAGTAGTTTCGATCACCATTTTGTAGGGGTAGCTGTTGGGAAGTGGGAAATGTTAATTTTGGTTGTCGTAGATTTCACGGGAGTATGGATATACGTAAGTCAGTTTTAGTTTCAAATTGCAATCTCGGAATGGAGCAGAGACTTACTAAGTTGCTTTGACAATATGTCTTTGCATTGGTCTGCCTCGGAGATTTTATACTTGGTGATGCTGATTGCTTCATTTTGAAAGTTTTTGTTCCTTTCCCTTTCAGCCAAAAGAAAAAAGACTATTTCTTGTATGCGTCAAACACAGATGTGTATTAAAATATTGAAAAGTACGGATGAGCTTGGAACATTCCATTATGCTTTTGCCTTCTCTACCAGTTTTGTTGACTATGAAGATGATTAGAAGGTTTCTTGCTGCAAGTTTTTACTCTCACAGATATAGTTTTTCACAAGGGGATTTCAGAGTTCAAATGTCAAAATATTGTAATTTTATTAAAAAAATGTTGTATATGACTCCTAGATCAGTCGAATAATACTATCAGCAGAATCACGAAGATAAATTGGAATCAGTCAAAAGCTTATTCCACCTTTCTGAAAAAATGGAGAGGAAATTAGTTGGTTGGAAGCGGATGTACCTATCCAAAGGGGGCCGGGTAACTCTCATAAAAAGCACTCTCTCTAACTTACCAACTTATTTTCTCCCATTATTTCCGCTTCCCGCTAAGGTGGCCCATCACATGGAGAAAATCCAACACGATTTCCTTTGGGGAGGAATCAAGGATGAGTTTAATTCACCTGGTGAAATGGGCCACAATATGCTCCCCCATCAAAGAAGGAGGTTTGGGTATACGTAATTTGAGATCTTTCAACCAAGCTTTACTAGGCAAATGGTTATGGAGATATCACCAAGAACGGGAGGGCTTGTGGCGAACCGTCATTGCTTTGAAGCATGGAGATTCATGGGGAGGGTGGTGTTCTAATAAGGTGAGTGGTCCTCATGGAGTTGGGCTTTGGAAACATATTAGAAGTGGGTGGGACAAGTACGCAGCACATACTTGTTTCAAAGTTGGCAACGGAGTTAAGGTAAGATTTTGGCACAACTTATGGTGTGGTGACCGGGCACTCAAGGATGTTTATCCACAAGTTGATAGCTTAGCAAGAAGGAAAGAAGCAGCTATAGCAGATTTAGTTATTTTGTCCAATGGCTTTTCCCATTGGAACCTCTCTTTCCATAAAGATGCACAAGATTGGGAGATGGATGACTTCTCGGCCTTTTTTGACCTTGTATACTCCACTCGTGTGTCGGGAGAAGGTGAAGACAAGATATATTGGCATCCCTCTAAGAAGGGAGTTTTTACGGCCCGCTCTTTTTATCATTCTTTAAATATGCACAATTCTGTCCCATTCCCATGGAAGAGTATTTGGAAGACAAAGGCACCTCTAAAGGCCGCTTTTTTTGTATGGACAGCTTCTTTGGGGAAAATTCTTACAATAAATAACCTCAAGAAACGTGGCATTATAGCTATGAATTGGTGTTACATGTGCAAGAAGAGTGGTGAGTCTGCTAACCATCTATTACTACATTGTGAGGTTGCCAGGACCTTGTGGACCGAAGTCTTAGCATGTGTGGGGTTAGCGTGGGTAACACCGGAAAGGGTATATGATTTTTTAGCCTCTTGGAGAGGTTTTAGGGGCAACTCTCAAATAGCAGCCATATGGAAGATGTTACCTATTTGTCTATGGTGGTGCATTTGGAGGGAGCGGAATGCAAGATGTTTTGAAGATCAAGAGAGATCAATGGAAGAACTCAGATTTTTATTTTTCAATACTTTTCTCCATTGGTCGATTGTAATTGATTTTCATGGCAGGTCTTTTCATGATTTCCTTGTATCTCTAAACTAGACATAGACGTGCTCATGTATATGTCCTGTATACTTGGGCTCTTTTGTCTCTCTTTTAATCAATAAAAATTTGTTTACCGATCAAAAAAAAAAAAAAAAATTGTTAGGTGGCTTCCATTTGGGGATGAGCTTTATCCATGGCAAGTTTAACTATAGGATACCATGCTTACATATGTGCCAGTACACAGTCAATCATTCATATATGCTGGTGCTTGTGTTTTTATGGAAAGAGTCATGTCCTTCTGTTCACTTATTACTTTTATCCCAGTCCACAGATTATGCTGTTGTGCAAATCTATAACTTTTGATATCACATTTGTGGCATAGGGTGTGGAACACTTTTTTCAAACTAATTGAGTATGGCCGGTGGTCCAGCATCATTTTCAGATATAGGCAAAAAGGCAAAAGGTATCCTCTCTATGAAATTAGTGACTATTGCTATTCTTGTATTTGTTTTGGGCCGAATATTTGGTTGATATGGATTGTGAAATAGACTTGTCATTGAGTTATTGTAATACAGCTCTTCTGTTTCATTTCCTTACAATTTTACCCAAAGTTTAACGAACCAAATAGTGCAAGTGCACATGTAACAGAACTTGTTTCATGCTGCATTATTTATCATGTTCTGTAAGTGTTAGATTGGCGATGAGTAGCATTCTTGAATTTTGCTTAAAAGTGAGACTAGGTTGCAACAATGTGGAATGTAACAGTAATAAATTTGCCTGCTTATTTAAAATATTATATCATGAATATTGCATACATACAGAATTTGAGTCTGTAGAGGTTCGGTCCCAGCAGATGCAAACATATGAATATAAGAGGGCAAGTGATGTAGATGATTCATATGTATTTTGTGGCTGGAGAATATTATAGAAATGGACACCATATATAGATTTGATTAAACTTTCTGTCAACAAGGAGACCTTAAATACATAGAAGAAACTTGAAATAGTTAAAAATAAAAAAAGAAGTGTAATAGTTATATGTATTTACCAAGGTCTGAGCCCTAGAAAATCTACAAGACTGATTTTTGAAAATGTTAGCTCAAAGTGATTGAGACCATAAACATTTTCATTAAAATATTGACTAATTAATAGAAGGTGGTAAGTTACACATTTAAGAAACTTAGTATTATTATCGGTTTGCTGATTAAGTATTTTTTTATGAGTTAATGATAATCATGGTTCTACTATGAGATCCATCATTAAATAGACTTGAATATATATTTTTCCATTGTACATCAACTTGAGGACCTGTATGAAGGAACTCATGTCCCATGCATAATTTTAATCCTCTCTGATATCTCAGGCACTGTCAAGAGCCCTACATCTACATCTTTGGCTTTCTGTTCCTGTCAAACTTATTCCTTTGTTGTTAGATGCCATCATGGATTAATGTAGAATATTCCTACTTGCAGTATCTTGCTCTGTCAAATTTAATTGTGCTTAAATTTGGATATCCGTGCAGACTTACTGACCAAAGATTACAACTTCGGTCACAAGTTTACCCTGTCATTGCTGAGCTCTACTGGGCTGGTAATGTGTGATATTACTTCTGCGTAAATTGATTTCTTCCAATATGTGTTTTCCTCTCTCTCCGGTCAGAAATTAATTAAGACCTCTGTGAAGAATCTCATGAAAATTTCCTGGCTCTGTTTTTCCATCTCCCACCCATTGTTTGTCAGTTCAAGGCTGTAGCGTAAGAAAGCCTTTTACTCTGTTGTTTCAGGTCCTCAATTTATAAAAGAGAAGTGCTACATCCATAAAGAGATTCCACAAAAATAAACTCACAAATTGATGTGGCTTGGTGTGGTTAAAGCATTTCTATGTTAAAACTGTCCCATCTAATTAATGTCAGTTTTCCCCAAGTTTGGGAGCCTTAACCACAGTAGGATAATTGTTGGCTAGGACTAGAGAAGGCAAGTTAGGCGAAAAGACTTGGACTTTATTTTGGTCTCTCTCTACCCCCGCCCCCCACAATGTATGGACAAGTCTTAACAATGATTATGGAACCAAACTAGTGAAAACAGAACTTGCAATTTTTGTTAGAGATAAAAAGTTTATGATTAATGATTTCTTTGCATAATAGCAGAAGGTTAAATTTTAAAACTGGCTTTCTAGTGAGTTATTGTTTTCATGTGATTGTGGCTTTGTCTCTATGAATAAGTGGTATTTAGGAAATGAACAAATTATAATTAAATAGAGTAACAATGAGATAAGGCTTGTCTGTGAATTATGCTTCTCTGTATTTTTCTCCATCTATGACTGTCCCTAGCATCCTCAAAGGGGCATGCCATATGTTGAGAAACCTTTTTTTGATGTCTGCTATCTTTTGCTAAAGCAGTCTTTTTAATGTTCCTCCCGCTTCCTTATGATGTTGTCTTGCCATACCTGTTTCATACTAGAATTTTACATGGCAGGGGCTTACAGCTACAGGTTTGAAGAAGGATCAAATTTCTTTTGGTGACATAAGTACCCTGTACAAGAGTGGAAATACTACAGTGGATGTGAAAGTTGATACTCTTTCTAATGTAAGAGGAGAAAAACCTGCCTCATAACAAAAGTTTTTTTTTTTTTTTTTTGTGATTGTTGTCAGGATACTTGTTGTGCTCATGATTTTCCCTCAAAGGCATATACCAATATCTGTTACCTAATCTCAAATCATAATAGCTTTGATAAGGTATTCCTAATTTACCTTTCCTCAGGTGACTACGAAAGTGACTGTGAGTGATATCTTACCAAGCACCAAAGCAGCAATTAGCTTCAAAATTCCTGATCACCAGTCTGGCAAGGTCTGTGTCATGCAATTTATGGAAATAAAATTGGTAACAAGTTTTAGAACCAAAAAAAAAAAAACATAATGGTCATGCTGCTTGTTGAAAATAATGATGGTGATGATGAGGAGGTTAACAGTTTCATTTCAGATGTCTTTATTGTTTTGGAAACTCTTAAACTGGGAATATTGCATTTCTAAAGAGATGATTTTAATGGTTAAATATGAAATTGAGTTCAGAGGTATTGCAGAGAAATATTTTACATTTTATCTGTGCACCGCACAGCTGGATGTGCAGTATCTACATCCTCATGCAGCAATCAATTCCAGTATTGGACTGAACCCATCCCCTCTTTTGGAGCTTTCAGCAGCAATTGGAAGCAAGGATCTCAGTTTGGGTGGTGAAGTTGGATTTGATACGGTTTCTGCTTCCTTCATCAAGTACAATGCTGGGATTGGCTTGAATAGGCCAGATTACTCCGTGGCTCTTTTACTGTAAGTGTAGAGGAATCCTGATTTTCTTTGCTTAATTGTGTTTTTTATGTATGTGTTTTTATATTGTGTTTCAACATGAATATTCTGGATTCGAAACGATTACGGAAGTTTCCCCTTAACTCCTTGATGGGGGCTGTGCACCCTCAAGAATTCAAGATTAGTCAGGACTTTCCTCTCAGACACCTGGTGCCAATTAAAAAAATAGGGATGTTCTCTGGTTCAGATTTGCATCTGAACAATCTCAAATTGGGTCGGTTTTATTACCTGCACTTTTACATAGCACCAGAAACTTGTCCCTGGGTGGGAGTACATGTTTTCAAATTGGGTTGGTTTTATGACCTGGAACCCGTTTGTGTGTATGCAGGACGGACAAAGGGCAGGCATTGAAGGCATCTTATATTCATTTTGTGAATCCTGTCAATGGAACGGCAGTTGCCGCTGAAATGACCCACAGATTTTCCAGCACTGAGAACAGTTTTAGCATTGGAAGCTCTCATGCGCTTGATCCACAAACTGTGGTAAAAACACGATTTTCCGACAACGGGAAAGTTGCAATGCTGTGCCAGCATGAATGGAGGCCTAAGTCACTGATTACTTTGTCCGCCGAGTACGACTCGAAGGCCAATAATGTGGCCCCCAAGCTGGGTCTTGCCCTTGCCCTCAAGCCTTGAGATGAGGCAATTGTTTTGATCGTGTTCAGGGCAATTTGAATTGAACAACTTTCAACTATTGCCTATTTCTTTGCCAAAATTTGAAGAGGGTATGCATTTACCCCTTAATTGTTTTTGATAACCAAGAATTAGTTTTGGTGGGAAAATTGGACCCATTTTTGAAGGAGGAAGAGGAAAAAAAAAAGAGGAGGAAAATTGCATTGATATTTACTTCTGTATTTGCCCCCCATGGGAGGGGGAAGAGATTTTTCAGAATGTGTAGAAGAATCGTTCTCGAGTCGGAAGTTGTGCCCGACGACTTGTCGGTATATTGTGTCGGGTGATCTAATTAACACCTTGACATTAGAATAAAAACGAAACCTTTTTTATACCTTTTGGTTAATTTGTTCTTTCAAACGTTTCGTCTATACATCTAATGCGTATTGTTTCCGTCGATGATATCATAATAGGAGGCTGCACGACTTCAGTCATGACAACTCAGGTGTTCATCACAAAGTATATATTAATTGGAAATGGATAATATATCTTTTAGAAGAAATTAAAGAACTTTTTCTAAATTTAGAAGAGCAATTTAAGAAAAAGAGATTGCAGGTTGCATGCATGGCATAAAACCAGACATAGCCACTCATCCATCATTTTTTTTATTTATTTATATAGATAATGATAAGTTTACTATCTTCCTACTATTTATTTATTATTTTTTTATATATATTTTTTAATTTTTTAATTTTATTTAATAATTAAGAAAATGACTATTAATAAAATTATATACATTTTTAATTTTTTTTAATAATTAAAGATTTTTAAAAAAATACTTAAAAGAAAATGATAAAAATAATAAATAGGCAATAAGAGAGCAGTAACCCTAACACTATCTTTTTTTTATTTATTTCAAGAAATTGTTCTACTTTTTTCGCACCCCACAATATATTTTATTTGTAAAATAAATATAAAACCAAATAATATTAATCTATAAAAATTAGATTATTGTTTATTTTGTAAATATAATTATTTTCGATAATTTTTTTAATATCTGCATCCAGCCCTTCCCGTCAGTACTCAGATCCGCACCCGCGTGCACGCAAAGCCGATAAGATTCCTTCACTCTCCCGGAAGATTAGAAAGAGAAAAAAGATGTCGCACAGCGACACCGTACCTCTCCACCAGTCCTCCCAATCGGACATCGACGAGATCGAGAGCCTCATCAACGCCAGTGTCCAATCCGGCCCCGCCACTGTCCTCCCTGCTCGGCCGCCCAGCCCCCCACGCGCCTCCATCCCCGTTGTCTCCTCGTCTCCATTCATACAGTCCAATCTCCCAGCACCGCCACCACTAGCCTCTTCCAACCAGAAGGTGCCATCTGTCCCAGCACCTGCTCCTCCGCCACCCCCCAGTATCGGGGCGAGCGGGTTCGGTCCTGTTCCGAACACGCTTACAGAACCGGTATGGGACACGGTGAAGCGGGATTTGTCGAGGATCGTGAGCAATCTGAAGCTGGTGGTGTTCCCCAACCCGTATAGGGAGGACCCCGGAAAGGCGTTGCGGGATTGGGATCTCTGGGGCCCCTTTTTCTTCATTGTCTTCTTGGGTCTAGCTCTCTCGTGGTCTGCTTCCGTCAAGAAGGTCTGCTCCTTTCCTTCTTTTCCTTTTTTGGGTTTAATGCAGTTTCCGAGCATGATTTAGTTGGCTCAGATTCAAGACTCAATAATGCTACGTGATTGAAAGGACGGTTAATTTTTTCTTAATTATATGTCTTGAAGGAAAACGAGGCAACATAATGAAGTTGATGGATGGATTTGGCTTTTTATATGTAGTCTTGACTTAATTATTAATTGTAGTTGAGGCTTGAATGTTATGTGGGAATGAAGCTTTCCCATGCATTTATAACGGCAAATTTAGGCGTCGCAGTAGGGCTTTGGATGAACTTGGAAATGCGACTTGAGTTGAGTTTGTTCGTTAAACGGACAGCTTTAATAAGCCTCACGAAAGTTTTGGCTCGGCTCATATAAGCTAATGTAACTTAATATAACTATTTGTTTAAGTTCGTGTAGGTTTGTGCTTGTGGAATTCCATCTTTTGCGTGCTAGTAGTGTATGACATATGCATAAGTTTATAACACCTTGGATTGAGAATAGGAGGTTGGCTATCTACATTGCCTAGGATGGAGAAGTTCCAGCTGTTTAAAGTGATTCCAAATGATTTTTTTCATAAAACTAACTAGTGTTTTGAGTATAAGCACAAATGGTAACAGAGCCAATCTCAACTGAAAGTGTTGGACTGGAGTTGTCTCATTTATAATTTAACGACCTAATGAGAATGTCAAGCATTTAAGTGGGCATTTTAATATCTGAATTGAGTGTAAGAGAGTGGTGAATGAGTCTATGGGATCCCACATTATTAAGAAGGGAGAATTTCTATCAATTTGTAATGATTCTAACAGATTCCAATTGTAACCTTAACTAGTCTTTTGGAGCATGCAAGTCCAGATTTGGCTTGGACTGTCCTTGGGTCATTACAATATGTGTTACTGCTAAGGTTGTTAATGCTGTTTGTTTGGTCGGCTAATGGTTCACTTATCCTGAGTCACTCGCAGCAAAACAAGAGCATGGCAGATTAACAACTTAAGATATGAGATAAGGTTTGAGGAGCCATAAAAATGACTAGGGATATAAAGAATATATATCAATGTTGAGGAGGAAGGTAAATGTTGACTTGAGCTTTAGGTCATTCTTGGGTCAATGATATGTCCTCGCGGCAATCTGCTTTATAATGTGATGCTCAAAACTGTTATCACAAAGGGCCTTTCTTTTTAATGTCAAACTAGATGTGAAGGACTTTGAAGATTTGGGGAATGTGATCTATAAGGAATTTAGTTATATATATATCTGTAAGGAATTTACCATGGCCTATTCAAATTTACTTGAAATTAGGACTGCTCATTCAGACCGGATTTTTCCCAGCCATGTCCAGAACCCGAGTTTCCAAAACCCGAACTTGCCCAGTCCGGATATGAGTTTGAAACCCGGTACATGGGTCTTTTTGAAGGACGATAGCCCAAGAGTCCTCAAAGAGAAGCTCTGAAACAAGCCTCGCACCAGTTACAAGCTCACCCGAACCCCAACTCCGACGAGCTCAACTCTTCCTCCCCCATTAAAGCTCTACTCGAGTTCTAGACCAAGTTTGACACCATCCTCTCCAAGGACCGGAAACTCTCCACCCTCTCCCAACACCTCTTTGACCTCAAAGCCCTCATCGAGACCCTCCAGGAATCTCGCGGCCACTACGGCCTCAAATCTTTCCTGGCCCGCCGGGTCTCCACCCACTCCATCTCCCGGGTTGCCGGGTCCATTGAGTCCAAAGTTCAGGCCTGGATTGACCGCATGAGTATCGACACCTTGACCTGAGTCCTATGCGAGCAGCCTTTCAACAAGGACGAGCTGATCAAGCTTCTGACTCAGTTCAAGGATCATGTCTCCCAAAGTTTCAACCGCAAGTTGCAGGATCTAGTCCTCAAATCCAAGCTGTTCTCGTTGCTCGAATAAGTTATGTGCAACCCCAATTGTTCGAAGTGGGTTCAACTTGGAACCTAGGTTTTTAAAAACCCTCTATCATATAAACAGTTAAGAATAATAGACTTGATACGCAAGGTCCCTTGGGGCATCAACAACTACCGGGTTTTTTTAATATCCATCAACAGGCTGCTGCATTAGTAGTAGATCTAGGTCAGTATTGGAGCTAACTTATTAGGGGAGTGCTACTCCCACCAACATTCGGTACTAAAATTGGTACCGAATAGCGTATTCTTTTTTTTCTTTTTTTTTAAATCATCTGTGAACACTTTGTCGGTGGGAGTATCATTTTCCAACTTATTTTTTTTTTATAAGTAAAAATATTATATATATCAAAAAGGAATAACCAAGTACACTGATGTATACAAGAAAACACCTTGCCCATTGATCCCAATGACCCAAAAAACCTGTGAAAAACAACCGAAAATACACCAAGCCTAACCCCAACCCCTTGTTTCCAGTAGAACTAAAACGCTACTCAAAAACCCAACCCCAACTAAAACTTCACGATGTCCTCCCTTTGGACTTCCCTCTAGATGAGCTACCACTCTTAGTGTCGTAGTTGATTGCCTAATGCAGACACTGTAACTCCCTGTTTTTCTTGAAGATTGATTTGGTTTCAAGCGCATGGCTTGCCTTAATCGCAGTGATTAATTCTTTGAATTGGTCTTCACATCCTCCATGTGAAATTCCCACAAATTGCTGAATCTCACTAACTTTAGGTAGAATCCAATCTGCTATTGGGGGAAGAGAAACCAAGGGAGCAACATTATCCCCAGACACAGTATCCAACTGCACTCCCAACTCTGGACGTTCCTCTATACAAGGCACCAATGCCAAGCTCAATGGTTCTCCAGCAACTCTATCGGTTCTCTCCAATGGTTTCAGGCCCATTCGAGATTCTGGGGTGACAGCAAGTTCCTTCACCTCTGGAGTGGTATCAAATTCTATATCTCTTTCAGACCTCGGCAATACACCATTTTCGTTCAACTCTGACGAGGGAGCCATAGTTTCTTCAAGGACCAAAGGTGTAACCAGAGGCGAATGACATTCCATTACTGATGTCTCCACGCCAATACCGAATGTAGACCCCGCTTCAAATATTCCAGATTTCCTTTTGACCCTCCATACTCTCCTGGATCTGGTTATAGGGACATGACCAAATTCGATTTTTCGTTTTCCTTTATTTAAAAGGTTAGGGCCCGTCTTGTTTCTTACAACCCTGTTGTCTCCAGCTAAAAGTAGGTCTATTTTCGTAGACAAGCAAGCTATTGCTGCCTTCAACTCGACCAATTGGGTTTCCATATCCTTTAAGGAATTGTGCATTTGTACAAACGGGTCTTGAGGGATGATTTGCAAACCCCCCCATTCTGAACTCCCGAAACATGACCCGTGTTCAAAGCAGTTGCATAGGATCGCCTCGACACCGAGGATGTACTGGGGTCTTTCTCTTCCAAGCTCTCTTCCGCGCCAACTACATGTTTGCTATAGCCCCTCTGCATTTGATTTGGAGGGACTGGCCCCCCTCCAGCATCTCTTTGTCCATCCACAGGACTGGAAAAGTCATGCAGTACCTCCCCCATTTTTCTCCAGCCACTGCCCCCCTCCTTAGGGATGAATATAAAATTCCTCCTCCCACCACCACCATACTCCTCCACTGCCATATAACGTCATCGAGGATTCGAGCAGCGATGCGCCATGAAAGTATGTCTGCCTTCCCGGACAGTGGAGTAAAAATCCCGTTTCTCATTTGTGCACACGGTCATGGCCTTAGCCAGCCATTTTACTGTTGTTGAACCCATAACCAATTTCGAAATCACCCTTTGACTCCTCTCAGTAATGCCCAACATATTCCCCTCCTTCACGAGTGTAAAGGATTTAGATTCTATGACCAACTCCTTAGAAAGACCCATTCTGAGCCCAACAACCCCAACACCTAGTCGGCACCTGTTCAGCAACCCAACGTCATCTCCGTAAGAAAAGATACGGCTGTTGGGCTGTCACTGACTCACCGTAGCCCTCTGAGTCCGCAGCACAACCACCGGAACACTTTGGAACAGTCCGTTGAAGCAGTCTGTCTAAAGCAGTCCGTTGGAACAGCAGAAAAGCAGCAAAACTCCCAGTCGCCGAAAAATACGACGTCGGAGGCCCCACAACTGAGTCGTCTGGGTCTGTCGTTTAGGTGCGGCGACGAAAATGACGGCGACAGTTTGACTCTTCCGATAATGAAATATCAGAAGAGCCAGTTTTCCGGCGAGGGCCGATGCCGGACGACCCACAGCGAGGACGCCGGGGCCCGTTGGCCTCGTCTGTGACGGCGGTGTGGTGTTACTCGCCGGTCGATGGTGGGTGGGGTGAGCGGCGGGATAGGTGGATAACGTTTCCAACTTATTAACAATCACTAGTCTAAACCCTAGGAGTTGGCTCAAGTGCCAAGAGCCTTAGGGGAGGTATGGATACAAAAAGCATTTTAACTCACCTCATCTAATTATTACAACTTTTCTAAATTTTCACACAAAATAAAATAAATAATTCAACTTTTCAAACCTCCATTTAATCTTGATGGTATGCTCTCTCCAAATCTAAGGTTTGAATTCATAGGTGCAATAATTTGTAGAGATCATCAGACTATGAGAGTTTTTCCTTGAATTACCTGAG
This sequence comes from Pterocarya stenoptera, assembly GCA_003123785.1. NCBI lineage: Eukaryota > Viridiplantae > Streptophyta > Magnoliopsida > Fagales > Juglandaceae > Pterocarya > Pterocarya stenoptera. The sequence continues at coordinate 76,152 of QEOT01003473.1, read as the reverse complement.
GTGCTTTTACTAAAGCTCTTTGTCGAGGACTTGTGCACCCCTAAGATTAGTCAAGATCTTGTTCCGAAACCCAGGGCCAATTAAAGAAAAGGTCACTAGTCTGCATATGTTGTTCAATGTTGTGATGATACTTTGTCTTTGGTGATTGAGGTCATGTAGACTAAACTGACCTTCTTACAGGCTTTTTATGCATAAAGTTGACTTTCAAAAGAAACATTCTTTTGGGTATCCCCTATTTTTCAATTTTAAAATCCCACGAACCTTTGACCAAGTAGTTTTCTATTCTTTCAAAGTAACTTGCTTATATTTGAAGTAGTTGCTTGCTTGGTGCTTGGCATCTGGGTGTTGTTATATTAATCTTTTGTAGATTATTATCATTATTGGTGGCTTTCTTCTGAGTACTCATGCAATACCCCATACTGAGTGATAACGCTAGGCAGTGTATAGAATCCCACATCGCTTGGAAAATATAAGTTCTTGCTCTTTATAATAGTTCTAATGGGGCTCCAATTGTATCATTAGTTAGTCTTTTTGGAGTATAGGCCCAAATGTGGCTTGGGCCTTCCTTAGGGCATTACAAGNTTTGTCGAGGACTTGTGCACCCCTAAGATTAGTCAAGATCTTGTTCCGAAACCCAGGGCCAATTAAAGAAAAGGTCACTAGTCTGCATATGTTGTTCAATGTTGTGATGATACTTTGTCTTTGGTGATTGAGGTCATGTAGACTAAACTGACCTTCTTACAGGCTTTTTATGCATAAAGTTGACTTTCAAAAGAAACATTCTTTTGGGTATCCCCTATTTTTCAATTTTAAAATCCCACGAACCTTTGACCAAGTAGTTTTCTATTCTTTCAAAGTAACTTGCTTATATTTGAAGTAGTTGCTTGCTTGGTGCTTGGCATCTGGGTGTTGTTATATTAATCTTTTGTAGATTATTATCATTATTGGTGGCTTTCTTCTGAGTACTCATGCAATACCCCATACTGAGTGATAACGCTAGGCAGTGTATAGAATCCCACATCGCTTGGAAAATATAAGTTCTTGCTCTTTATAATAGTTCTAATGGGGCTCCAATTGTATCATTAGTTAGTCTTTTTGGAGTATAGGCCCAAATGTGGCTTGGGCCTTCCTTAGGGCATTACAAGTCATACTATTAATTATTTGATTAACATCTCCAACACCTTGGTTTTGATATTTTGTGATACTCTAATGTATGAAAGAGCTTACTTGTCAAAAAGATAAGGAATAAAAAAATCTAATTAAGATTCTAAGAACCAGAAATGAATGCATGAGATGATGCAGATATCAACAGGACGAGATTAGGAAATGATTGTCACTTTTACTATCTTTTTGAGGCTCTGTGCTCTTTCCTTCATGGTACTGTGCCAATTTATTTATTTTGTTCAATCCAATTAATTAAGTATAGTTGGCTCACTACTAAAATTCTTTTCTGTAATCTCCAGTCTGAAGTTTTTGCGGTTGCATTTGCACTACTTGCTGCTGGTGCTGTAATTCTGACATTGAATGTACTTCTACTGGTATTTTTTCTCTTTCAAACTCGCTAGCATTAACTTTTGGTTTAGGTACCAGTCTCCTTCCTGTTAAGACATCAAGTTTCTTGAAATCTATTCTATGATTGAGTTTCTGAGATGCAAAAACCTGTATATTTTCCTTCCTTTAACGTAATGGTTACGAAAAATGAAAAGGACAAATAAAAAGATTCGTACACAAGTCTTTTAGCTTGGCCGAGTATTTTACATTCTATATGTTTTTTCAGGGTGGACATATAATCTTCTTCCAAAGTCTGAGTTTGCTGGGCTATTGCCTGTTCCCGCTGGCCGTTGGAGCCGTACTCTGTATGTTGAAGGACAATGTAATGTTGAAAGTGATTGTGGTAAGTGTGACGTTAGCATGGAGCTCCTGGGCTGCATATCCTTTCATGAGTTCAGCAGTGAACCCTCGGAGAAAAGCCCTCGCACTCTATCCCGTTTTTCTCATGTATGTATCTGTCGGTTTTCTCATCATTGCCATTGATTAATATACATCAACCGTCGGCCACTGTAGAGGTTCTTATAAAATCACATCGGGTCGTATAGAAATTTCCATGTAATGATTAATCTTCTTCTCATGGTACACTGTTTTTTGACTTATGAGTGGACTTGTTTGGACACAATTCTGCCTATATATAACGCGGTTGTATGAAAAGCAGTGTACGCGTAGCTTCAACCTACCGCATTAAGCTTCTTTAATTGGTAATTACAATCGTAAGAGCTCTATTAATTTTGCCTTCACGGTATCATGGGAAAATCTTCCCACCGGTACATCTATTGTTAGGCTGAAAACAGCCTTCAATAGGCGCTGGCCACGTAGTCCACCCATTTTACTAATAATGAAACGCTACACGGGGAAGCAAAACGAACCGAAGTATCCATGTCTCCTCGTCTCTCACCCTTGTCGAACTCTCCTGAAGCTCCTCTTTTGCTCACCCTCGTCTCTCTCTCTCTCTCTCTCCTGAAGCAAATGGGTAGCTATCCAAGTTAGACGACCCTCGTCTCTCTCTCACACCCTCATCAAATCTCCTCAAAGGCTCATAATTCATACGTGTTTTTGAGATATTTTTTCAAAAAAATATGCAAAATTTGATGGTAGAGAGATTTATATTTCAGACGGCATTTTCATCAATTCAAATACTTTTGGAGTGTGCCATCCACATCAATCCAGCCTTTGGATGCGAGAGGGAGACGAGACATTCACATTAATTATAATTTTTTATGACTTGTTCACTGATATTTCACTTGTTCACTGTTATGACTAATTAAGTTTTAACAATTTCATTTATTTCACATTCTTTATCTTTATTTCTAAAAACATATAGTTGAGTGGTAGTTCAGGATCTTTAAATCTGGATTTTAGGCATGTACACAAGGAGTTAATGCTTGTTCATTTTTCCCACACCATAGCTGTGTTTTATATGCTGTGTTTCATTTTCCCCACGCCATAGCTTGTTCATTTTAGGCATGTACACATGGATAAGAAGCACTAAATCTCTGCTTCCTAGCATATGTTTTATAGCATATCCGTCTGTCTGTCATGAGCAGAATATAAATTTTTATGAAGAGTCCAGTTTTTTCAAAGTTTGATCAAGATCACATGAGCCTATAACCACCACCCCCAAAAAAAAAGAGGAAATTTTGGTTAATGTGCTTTGATTTGGTTGATATTCACCAATTGTTCTTTTATTTTTCCGTTTAGAAATAATACTCTATTATTGGCGATAATTTGTTTACACACGAAGGTTCCAACTTCAAATTTGTAGCGTATCTTTTATAGAGAACAATGGAAGAATGACAGGGAAGTCCACGGTGGTGCCGCGTTGGACTGCATGGTGGCTGCCGGTGGTGTCAGGTTGTGGGTGGCTATGGCGTCGGGCTGCTGGCATGTACGCAGGGAGGGCAGCGAAATGGTTGTGGGTGGCTGCTTGGTGGCAACGATTGGTGGAGAATAACAACACGGTTGTGGTCTGGGTTGCATGCATGTGATGGGGAGGAAATAGATTATAAGGTATTTTGGACAACAATAGGATGTAGTCATCCTCGTGGACTTATTTTCCTCAACGCTGAGGTGTTAACTGCATATTGAGTACTGATTTACACTCAAGAATGGTCGGTACCGCTCCAAAGCGGAACTCTTGTGCTATTTTTCCTTGCAACTACAAGATCCACCAAGTTGGAACTCAACCCTTCTAAGGAAAAGGAAAATCCAGCTCTTTCAAGCAACTCAATTTCTGGGGTTCAAACCTGAGGCTAATTTAATGTAAGCACGCATAATTGGCATGCACAAAAAGAGGCCTAAAGT
>QEOT01003473.1:57968-68589 GCA_003123785.1 Pterocarya stenoptera | reverse complement strand
ATGTAATATATATTAAGCATTTACCTCGTGGAGGTTCCATTTAAATATGGGCATTACATATGGTTTTAACAAAGTTTGAAGTTTGGATTAACTTCAACACGAAAACCTAACCGATCTATCAAGTCCAATTATTATTTCCCCTCTAAAAATTATGTTCTGTTCTTGAAGATAAGATTCTGAATCATGGAAAAGCATCATGCTATTGATCATGAACGCTTTCGATCGGGGGAATCCATGAATGCCCAGAAAGTTGAGCCCAAAAATCCTTTGATCAGTACAAGTTTAGCTGGGCTTGAATTATGCCGCTAAAGATCTAGTTGACTTTCCAAAGGACTCAAACCCAACCTCAATACATCGCCAATGACCCAAGCCCAAATTAAGAGCTTTGGCGTTGGCTGTATCAAATTTCTCTCTAGAATTTGATGAAACTACATATTTTTCATAAATTCAAAACTCCTCTAGCCATAACTCTACATTGGATTAACTATTAGATTATTCAAAATAATAATATAATATTATTTTTTTAATAATAATATTTTTAATTTATTTTTTCATATTTTACAATTACACTAACTATATATTAATTAATAATTTAATTTGATACTTAAATTATTGTTTCACAACTTAAATATAATGTGGCTCAAAATTGGGAAACAATAATTTAAGTAAGAGAACCACTTCTAAGCAATCGGGCTATAAATCGCACAAAAACAACCTTCTATTCAACTATTGACATGTAATGAAATATACTGTAATTTGAATAGGCTCCACCACAGAGAATCAAAAGGAAATACACTATGATTTCATAGCCCCCTTTTTTGTCTTCCTCTTCGAGTCTGCCCCTCTCTTCTATTTGTTTGCACCGCCTCAATCTCAATTCAATGCCGACACGACGAAGCCACGGAAGAGAGTTCGATGCCGACACGACGAAGCCTTCATCTCTTCCGTCTTCCTCTTCTTCGCTGCCCCTCTCTTCCTTCTCTTTGCACATCCCCTCTCTTCCTCATTGCCTCTCTTTGCATTCCAAACAAAAATAGAAATCGTGGGTACTCAAAACATAACCTACAAAATGAAAAGGCATAGCTTTGTCTCCTTTATAAAACTACAAAGTGTTGCAGACATGTTTGGGATTCAAAGGCAGCCAGACTGCATGAAGAAAACAGAAGCAATAGCATAAAATACAAATTTATTAATAAAATTTACAATTATCTATATATTAAAAAAGATGGTTGTTGGATTACTGGCGAACTCCCAACAGGTCGAAGTCCACTAAAAATAGAAAACCTCAGATAAATAGCCACTAAATTTGCATAAACCCCAATGGTTGCAAAAGAAAAATAAAGAATTATGCAGTATATACATAAATGTAGAACAGAAAGAAAAAGTAGATATGATTTGAACAAGAATGAGGAGCTAGAACTTGAAGATGAAAACATGTGCCCCAAATATGTTCAATCATGACTCGTAAAAAAAACCTGGTGCTGGATATAGTTTCGTCACTTTCTTCACTTGTAAAAGCTAATTATTTAGTTCGAGGCTTACATCTGAGGGGTTGAGCTTTAATGTCGGTGTGAAGGGAGTTGAGCTTTGAGGGCGGTGTGAGCCAGTTGAGCTTCTATAAGGGGCTAAGATCGCAAGGGGGGGCGGATGTTTTTCTAGGGGGCTGAGCTTCGAGGGGGGTAAGACCCTAAGGGGCTGAAGGGGCAAACTTGTTTTTGATGTGGTGCAGGTTCAAGGTAACTGTGGTTGAAGTAATAGGTATCACTTAATTATTGGCATGCTGTTATTTGGCTAATATTAACCTTATCGATTTTAAGAAATTCTCTTTAAGTAAATAAAATAACGGTTATATAGTGTGAATAGTAAATCTTCAAATTTAAAGATGAATTAAAATGTACTGTAGTTCAAAATTTCAAATTTTAGTATTTGATAAATTCAATACAGTGATTTTAAACATAAATTTTTTAAATTTTAAAGATTGCAATGCCAATAGTCTAAATTATTAATGGTAAATTACGGCCAGGCTGGGCTAATAAAGTCGACGAGCCCAACCCGCAGCCGAAAATACAAGCCGAATAATCGAACAACAATTATTGAAACGACTTTAATTTATTAAACTGGCGCGAACACAGACCATTAATTTGAGTTTCTCGAACAGGACCAGTCGGAACTGGACCCAATCCAAACCCTATATCACTCCGTTTTGGACCCTAAAGAAGTGGTTCCTTCCACAGAGCAACCAATATAAAACAAAAGGGCAATGGAAAAAATAAATGGATGGTAGAAACTAATTAGCTAGGCATCGTTTCTCCCGTCCATTTCAGTTGCAATACCAATACCAGCTGCGAGTCTTGCCTTTAGGTCTTTCCTAATGATTTTGCCTGATGGAGCTTTAGGAATTGCGTCTGTGAAGAAAACTCGGTTGATTCTCTTATAGTACACAACCTGCACAAATAATAAATATAATTAAGATAGCATTCCAACTCAATATTATATAAAAAAATTAATTAATTAAATTATGGATATTTAATTGACTATACTGAATAAGTATTCCACGAAACTTTTTTTTTTTTATAAGAAATAGACTTCATTTTATTTATGAAGGAAATTACAATTATGACTAGTCAATAAAAAGAAAAACTCTGAATATAAGCCAAATTACACATCTGTTATACACCTCTCCATATACAAATTACTTTACGATAGATATTGTCTAAATTTTTAAAAATTTTTATAAGAGAATATCACTCTCTAAATAAAACAGAAATAAAACACATTCCTACCTCTAATAGAGTAAAGTGTATCGAAACCACTCTCATCCTTCAAAAGAGGAGAGCTATCCCAACCAATCACATCCTCCATAAGGAGAGGAGTATCCAACCATCTATATATAAACATAAGTCCACGAACCTATTATTTATTGATGTTTACTAGTACTAAAAAATGGGTAGGCCTAATGGTTGATTATTCCTCAATCAAGGTTTTCGTCCGACAGTCGTACGTAGGATTTTGTGTTCCTCGGAGTTCAAGAAACAAGCTGCATTGCTATTTTTAATATTAAATCTTACTATTTTTAATCATAATTATTGAAGTCCACCACTTAATAGATAATGAATATGTTACATTTATAGGTCTGAAAGGATAATATTATAAAATTTAAAAATTTTTTTAAAAAAAAAATCTTAAATTTCTCCTAATCAAAATGAAGACACTGCATGGATCAAAGCGGTACTAGCGGCTGCCTCAATAATTAAAGAGAAATGATAAAACAACTGCTCCTTTATAATTTTTCTACAACTTTTTAATAAAATAATATTTTTTGAGATATTTATTTTAGTTTTAATTTTAATTTTATGTATTTGAAATTTAAAAGAAATATTATTTTATTAATAAAGTGTAGTTGAATTGTAGTACTAGAGAGTCACGTCTCACCTTCTCCAGGAAATGTACTCGTTGGTAAGACCGTAAACGAATCTAGAAAAGGTGTGCTTGTACCACGTATCTTTTTTTAATAACACGATGTTATAGTAATGTTTCAGGTTTACCTAATCTTTCTGCTAACAGGGTTTCGTTGTGATTGGTTAACAATCTATTCACAACTTGTAATGACAATTTTAAATATAATAATTTTTTTATTATATTTAAATACATCAAATTAAAATAACAGTTAAAATTAAATTTAAAATAATATTATTTTATTACATATTTATATACAAATTATTTTTAGTAGTAATTTTATCATTTTCCGATAAGGTTTCTACCTAAAACATGTGGGTGCCAAGAAAAAGGTTGCAACCGTATTATTGCAACATGAAAACTATAGATAAGCAGTAGATTTTTTTTTTAAATAATTTTATTTAGGCCACGTTTAGATAGTGAGATGAGATGAGTTATTTTAGATGAAAGTTAAATAAAATATTATTAGAATATTATTTTTTAATAATATTATTATTTTAAATTTAAAAAATTGAATTGTTTATTATATTTTGTATGAGAATTTATAAAAATTATAATAATAAGATAATTTAATATATGACGAAACCGTTTCTGTATACAAACAAGGCCTTAGTCATCTAAAACTTCCACTTAAATTGTTCTCTTGATGTGACACTACTAAGTGATGCCACGTGATTAATTAAAAAATTAAAAATACAAAAAGGATGTAAAATAAATTAAACTTTCAATTTTTATTTATTTTTTATTTTTAGACTCACTTTTAGTTTGAATATATATATATATTTTTTTTTCATAAACTATGTGGTATACTACATATCAGGTCAAGATGACTGGAAAAATAATTCTTTTTTAAAATCTCGTGAGTAGATCATAAATCAAAACTGGAAAAAAGAAAAAAAAAAATACCTGTTTAGAAATATATTGCTTGATGTCATCCTCGTTGATTTTGGAGCCATTATTTGACTTTACTACAAATGCTACAGGAACCTCACCTGCAGCCTCATCGTTCATGCTGATCAAAGCAGATAAAAAGGATATTATTACATATTAATGGGACGTATATAAGAACCTAACATTCAACAAAAATTAAGCAACTAACTGATCGCTTAAATTCGTGAGCTTTATTATAATAATATATACAGCATAAATGGCAGAACTGTGAGTAATTAAGAAAGCTGCTTACGGGACAACGGCGGCATCGGAGATGTTAGGATGGGCGATCAGCATTGCTTCGAGCTCAGCGGGGGCCACTGGGAACCCTTTGTACTTTATCACTTCCTTCAATCTGTCAACAATGAAAAGTTCGTCGTCGTCGTCGATGTACCCAATGTCGCCGGTGTGCAACCATCCCTCTTTGTCTATGGTCTCCTTTGTGGCCTCTATGTCATTCAGATAACCTGACAATAATTTTTTATAATTCGATTATTGCCCACATTTTTTCTCAATTAAAAAATTTATAAAGCAATAACCGAGTAAAATAAAAGAATTAAAAGACAATTGGTAGAATTATATTTATATAAGACTAAAGTATTATACCATTTAGCTTTTTGTCATCCATTTATTGTCAGTGTGACAATTATTACTGATACGTACCATTTGAAGGAGACCAGTGATACAATTAGAGCCACAATTCTGTGAATCATTGGATGGAGGAAAACTCACGTGTCCCGCAAGCGATAATGGGATCTGACGGGACATCCACCTTAGACTTCTTGCCGATGAAAAAAGAAATTAATAATGCGGAGTTGGTCGACTCACGCCCATCATCACCCATACTTGAACGACACCGATAACATGTTAACCTTATTTACAAGTAATATTTTNCTATTTAAAAAAAAAAAAAAAAAAAGAGATTTATCATTAAAAAAATACAATTTTTTATATAAATCTTAAATTTATCTAATTTTTTTAAAGAAAATGTACAAAATTTTGATAGTTTAAAATTACAAATATCATTTATCAATCCCGAGTACCGTATAAAAATATACTATTATATATTAATCGACGTTATCTTTCTCGGCATATTTAATAACGTGACATATAATCACTAAAACTTACTATTTTTTTAATCTCAGGTGATAGCATTTTCAGTGATTCTATCAATTAATTAGTTTTTTTTAAAGAAAAAGATATAGAATAGAACACATGAACTGCCAATTATAATAACTAAAGAGAATAGAATTCAAAACTATAGAACATTATTAACTTTTATTAAATATATAATACCTTTCATGATCTGGCTACCTCTGATGCAAATCTCTCCCGCTTGATTACGGGGAAGCGAAGCACCGGTTTCTAGATCAACGATCTTCATCTCAGCGTTCCTTACGACGGTTCCACACGCACCTGATTTTATGGGGAATGGTTGCTTTGCAAATGCCAGGCACATCGATAACGCTCCTCCCTCAGTCATGCCATAACCCTGCAATCAAATAAGTCTAGTTTGTTTTTCATCTTATTTAATCATTATAATTTTTTTAAAATTTTTATACAAAATAAAAAAAATAATTTAATATTTTCAAATTCAAAAAAAATAATAATAATAAAACAAATATTCTAAAAATATTTTTTTTACTTTTTAATTTTTATCTAAACACATCTCATCTCAAGCGTGAAAACAAACCAATTCATTACATGATTATAACATACCCATTTTATATTTCTTAGCTACCATTCACCAGCAATTTTTTTTTTTTTTAAAAAAAATTGTGTATGATATATATAACAGATTTCTTCATATATTTTTCTGTGGATTAATATATAGAACACAGTACGTCACTTGCATTTATTTAATGCTACGATATGTACAGGGCTCATATATATTAAATAATTTCCCCACTTCACACCAAAATCAAAACCAATTCAAGTGGTCTACATCATTTCCCCGATTTGAAGTTGACAAAATAAAGATATATCTGGTGGTATATCCCTGTCCTTGGGTACTGGTGGGTAATTCAATCAACATGATCTATTACGAGAACGGAGGAAAGTACTGATGATAGAATTATAAAGAGCAGGGGAAGAGACAGTTTGTAAGTTCTACGTTTTTTTTTTTTTTTAAAGAATGAAATCTATTGTTAAATAATTTTTTTTTTTTTTTTTATATAAGTTCATATTTACTCAATTTTTTTAATTAAAAATGTATACAACTACCACACCCTAAAACAACAAATATCATATCTCTAGAATTAAAAGCATTTTTATTAAATTTCTAGGCAGAAAAAATATAATATTTAATTGGAATTAAAATCTCTTAAAGATTTCTTAGGAATCCTAGTATCCTACCCGTGAATTCCATTAAATTCTAGTCATTGTTTTTAAATTCATAATATCAAAACCATTTAATTCTAATTTTTGTATATACTGCTTAATTAATATTGAAATTCTATGAAATTAAGAAAATCTATATAACGTTAAAGTACTCCATAGAATGTCGGTTGAACTCATTTGCCATGCATGAACAGAATCAAGGACAGACCAATCAACTACCTGTCCAAGTTGGGCATTAGGCAGCTTTGTTCTGACGGCATCCTCTAACTCCTTCCCCAAGGGTGATGCTCCTGAGATCACCATTCGAATCGACGACATGTCGTACCTATGTGCATCGGGGTTCTTCACGATCGCCGAGACAATTGGTGGAACGAACGGCGCGATCGTGACCTTGTATTTCTGAATAAGTTCCAACAGTTTTACGAGCTCGAATTTCTGCATTATCAGAATCTTAGCTCCTGCTCTCATACCGCAAAGAAAAACAGCGTTGAGCGCATATATATGGAACAACGGCAACACGCACAGTATCACATCTTCGCTGTGAAAGTACAAGTTTGGGTTTTCGCCGTCAACTTGTTGTGACACGCTAGTGACCAACGCCTGGTGCGTCAACATGACCCCTTTTGGAAGACCCGTCGTCCCTGACGAAAAAGGGAGCGCTACTACATCGTCCGAGTGGACCCTCACGGCCGGGATATCGTTCTCGTTGGCTTCGGTTAGCTCGGAGAAGTGCAAGAAGCCCTCCGGCGGAGAGTCAATGCACATGACCTTCGCGTCGTTTTCTTTTGCGAAGTCTTTCAGCTTGTCTACGTACGCAGCTTGAGTAATAAAGAGTTTAGAGTTTGACGCCCGTGCTTGCTTTGTTATCTCAGCTGGCGTGTAAAAAGGGTTAGCGGTCGTGATCACTGCGCCGATGTGGGATGCGCCGAGGAAAGCGAACATGAATTCGGGACAGTTTTGGAGTAAAAGCATGATTACATCTCCGTGTTTGATGCCCTGCTTGTGGAGGCCAGAAGCGACCCTACGTGAGGCGAGCTCTACCTCGGCGTAAGTGTATGTGACATTGTTAGCGCCATTGATGAGACAGGGACGATCACTGAACTGGGATAGGCGTTCGAAACAGTAAGTGTGGACTGGGAGATGTTTTGGGATGTAAATATCAGAGAGTTTCGACCGGAAAATAAATTCTTGAGGTTCACGGTTAGAGTCCATCGGTGTTGGCTTTAGGGAAAGGGAGGGGAAGAAAAATATCAGGATTTCCGGGAAGACAAAGGGAAGGTGAAGATTTGTTTTGAGCTCGGTTTGTGGTGGGGACCGGGTCTTTGTCTGGATCGTTGCGATTTCTTGTTGAGAGCTATAGAGTATCAGAGTGTGTGTATATATATACACAATATTATGTTACAAGTCGACAATAAGGTGATGCGACCACGCATCTGGATGAGACCCTCTCTTTAGCAAATCTAACGGTACTCCTAAGCTCGTGCCTCCTAGAGATCGGTGACCTGGCCAGTACGAGCTGGTGATTGTTTCACTCCTTTGTATGCTCAGAGCAATATAATTGGTTTTGGGCAAAATTGAAGGTTGGTTAAAATTTAAAAAATTTATATTAAAAAGATTTTATATTGGATTGAAAATCTTTAAAATAATTTAGATGTTAGCTATTGTAATTAGTCAAATTTAAAGAACTAAATTGATTTATCAAAAGTTAAAATAATAATTTCTCACTCCAAGTAAATATTAAAATATTAATTTTTCACTTCAATAAAAATATTATTTGATTTGTAATTAAAAAATTTAGATAGAATTTTTGATGAGTTTAATCAAATATTTTTTGTTATTAGCATTAAATGACTTTTAAAAATATGAATTTTTTAATATTAATTTAATTAGAGTATAATTATTATTAATATTAAATTGGTAGAATTATAAAATGTGATACAAATAAATTATATAAAAAAATTATTAATTTAATAATATTTTATTATTATATAGAGAGTAAATGGCTAATCCAATGTGAAGATTGAATTTAAATGAAATAGGCAAATATAAAAAAGTGTGATATTGGCTAAATTTTAAAGATGCATTTGGCTAAGCCAATGCTAGTGCTCTTAGGAATTAGGCCGGATGAGTAATTTGTGAATATCAGATATATTTTAGTAAAATATTAATGGGTTTAAAAAAAAGATAGAAAAAATATTATAAAATTAAAATATTATTATAATATAAAATTTAATATTATTTTTATTTTGATATTCGAGAAAATTTAAGTATTTTTAAATTTTTAATTTTTATTTTAAAGTTTGAAAAAATTATAATGATTAATTTGAAAGTATTTGTATTTAAATATATATATATATTTTTTAAATGAGATGGAATGAGATGATAAAAGATAAAAACTTTTTTCAAACATCCCTTAATCATCAGTGAATTAAAACCTTGGACTGTGCAAGAAAATAATGAAGTTTGGATTGATTCAAGCTCAATATACGAATATTTTGGAAAACCTAGTTGAAGGGATAAAAATAGCAACCCAGATATAACATCACAGCTGATCAAAGTGCCATTATCAAGGAACAAGTGGGAAAAAGAAAAAGAAGGGTATTAGAGAAAATGAGCGAAAAATGAAAAATGAGAAGAAAACAGACCAAACATGCAAGATGAGACATAAAGCTGTAATTTCTCACCACTTTCAAATACCAGAATAGAAAGGGATCAGATTGGATCTTCCTGATTTTTGAGTAACGATTTTACGGGAATACAGAGGTTATCTCTAACCTCAAGATGAGAGCTCCAAGATATTATATTCTCCGTGCAAAAGGGATTTCTGACCTTCATTGTACAAAGAGAAAATAGAGACCATAAGAGAGTGTAAAATATTCATATTATAGAGGATTTTTCCTTCAAACGACTTGTGGACGTAAGTCCTGTATTGAACCATATAAATTTATGTGTCTCCCTTTCTACTTATATTTCTAGTATTAATTTTCTATTTACTATTATGAATGTATGTACTGGCATTATATAATCGCTCCAAACCGCCATCATGAGCTTTACGCTTCATCGAGACATGGACCACGTTAGTGGGTTGGTAATAACTTTTTCGATCTGTTGTGTGATTTTTTTAAGTAACATTAACTATTCTCCCGAGTTTAGCATGAATGATTAACTTTAATTGTAAGCACGAGTTGAATATTACTTGAGTTGATTAGTTTTTTTTTTTTTTTTTTTCAAAAAGTTAACTTCATTGATAAAATGTTCTTAGTACAAATAGACCGAAATTATAAATACATACTAGTTAGCTACTGCATACTAGCTAATAAGAAACTATGAAAGTGAGTGAAGAGATGGTGGAATTTTGATCAAGGGTATCCTACCATACAAATTGTTGGAAGATGTTCATTGCGTAATAGAATGCGCATATAGATTCTGGGACCGATGTATCTTCACTACTTTTCAGCTTTCAAATCTTTGTAGAAGTTCTTGTATCTCTTATTGTTCCTTATGTGATCCATTCTAAATTGTGTTGTAATTGTGTCAAGGCTGTTATCACCACCTACGAATCTCCTTCTATGATTATCTTGTTATGGTTCTTTGAAGATGCTTCCTTTACTCCTATGAAGGTTGTTAATGTCTCACCCTGGTTTGAATTGCAATTGCTCGAAAACTGATCTGTTACTATGGACACAATTGTTTCATCGTGATCCCTACATATTGTTGCTGCCGTGCTTCCTATTGATCTCACAGCTACATCAAATAAGATTTGAGTAATGTTCCATCGTAGGGGGGGTACCATATGAGGCCACTACTTAGTATTTTCCATTCCCAAGCCTTGTTGTGTACCTTATAAGCTTTGATGACTTAAGGTACAAAAAGGCCAATATATATATATATATAT
>QEOT01003473.1:22563-57677 GCA_003123785.1 Pterocarya stenoptera | reverse complement strand
TTTTTTTTTTTAAGTTTCTTTTATTCGGTTGTCCATAACATTAACATCATATAATATCTACGTAACAAAGCGTTGATCATATATATTACAGATTAGGCATTAAAAAAATCAACATTGTAAAAATCAAATAGGCTTTCATATTTCATTTCTCTCCCGTCCCCTCGAAACCTTATATTTATTTTCTACTTGGGGTCGGGGGCTAATTTTCTAGAATTGCGGCGAGTCTCGCCCGCAGGTCTTTCCTTAAGATTTTGCCCGATGGAGCTTTAGGAATTGTATCTGTGAAGAAAACCCGGTTGATTCTCTTATAAAAGACAACCTGCCACACATACAACACGACACGACAAGACAGTCAACTTGAGAAAATAAATATATTTAATTAGCAAGGAAATTAACATGAAGTTAGGTATCGGCGACAATAATAGTTAAGAGTTAGGTGTCATTGTCACCTAGAAATCAACTTGGTTGCAAGTTTATAATTTAAAAATAATTGGAGGTGGCTGGCTTGCTTCTGCCACGTTGGAATTTTTTGATCGATCCGCTAAATATATATAATATATATAGCATGCATGGTTATAGGTTCACCTAATCATTTGAGGTGGCCAGCTAGCTAGCTGCATTCTGCCTAAAACAAGTGTAGGACGGTCGAATGACCAAAAGGGCAACGTTAGTTTTTGTTATAGATTTTGTCGTCCTCGTTATTTCTTTAAATTATTCGGTTAAGCTTTTTGCCACGCGAAAGGCCTTGAGAGTAGACAAAAGAACATGATCCACCACATACCTGTCTTGAGATATACTGCTTGATGTCATCCTCACTGATTTTGGAACCATTTGACCTCACAACAAATGCGACAGGAAGCTCCCCTGCTGCCTCGTCTTTCATGCTGTTCAAACAGAATTCGAGGATGAGCTTGTATAACCAAACATTCAACAAAGTCAAGCAGTAATGTATACTGACCAATTAGCCTGATTAATTAGACAGACACGTGAAACACTGCATGCCAGAACTAGCTAGCATAGGAAAACTTACGGGACAACAGCGGCATCCGAGATGTTAGGATGGGCGATCAGCATTGCTTCGAGCTCGGCGGGGGCTACTTGGAACCCTTTGTACTTTATCAATTCCTTCAATCTGTCAACAATAAAGAGTTCGTCATCACCGTCGATGTATCCAATATCGCCGGTGTACAACCATCCGTCTTTGTCTATGGTCCTCTCCGTAGCCTCCGGGTCATTAAGATAACCTGACCAAAATTGGTTCAGTTATTAACATGCTTTCCCCCATAAATATATATATATAAAAAAAAAAAACCTTTCTTTTAACTCTACATGGATGAAATTGATAAGCCAAGCTTTGAGATTATCCTGATTTCTTAGTGCCTAATTATTCTAAAAATGTGTTGTTTCATTAGTAGTCATTAAGTATTTCGGGAGTAATTAAGGACACTTGCCATTTTTATCCTATTATATCACTAGAAAAAAAATGAACATTTATGATGAATTATTTATGATAAAAATGATTATTTGTAGAATAGACTCATTTTTTTAGTGAAATAATAATTTTGACAAAAAATAATTGGTAACAAATAAGCAACTTTTTTTTTTAATGTATAGGATGACTTGTCAATTAAAATTGAATATGCATAAATAATAATTTAATTATATAACATATAGTAATAGATTTCGAAATTACTGCAATAATTTTAATTATCAATTAAACGTGAAATTACTGCCACGTCGTTTGCATTTCGAAATTACCTACTAATTTTTTTACCTACTAAAGATTTTCTGGTAAGTGGGAACCAATTATGTGAAAACCAACCAGGGTGGAAATGAATTCCTAGTTCATTACAAATAGAAATCGGTAGCTGCCAATGAAAAAAGTATGATCATTTCGTGTAAGTGGGTGGCCGGTTCCCCTCATGATGAAGATAATGCGCGCAATCAATCAGTATCGTCAACATCCCGGTGTACAGGCTTCAATTATGAAAAAATCTATTTATAATCTATTTTTTCATTATCTCATCATGTGACATTAGATGATTTGAGACTATCATATATATTTCACTTATGAATTTATCATCTAGTGTCGCATTATGTGATGATGAAAAGATGATGAAAATTGAGATGATGAGTAATATCCCAATTATTTCTTGCCCATTCCGTAATGCTGGGGACTACTTCCCATTTCTCATTGGGCGATTGAAATATTTCCTAGTTCTGCATTGTTAACATCGATCCACATATTAAATTTAGCAGTAATATTTTAATTTGCCTTGTTTATGACGCACCAAGCTGCAACCATCTAAACATATCGTACCGGACGGTCCAAGTACTAATTCCATATATTTAAGGCCTATATATTACCAGGTCAATTATACGGCAAGTGAGTTTTTGTTGGGATATTTAATAACATGACAGATCTAGCTAAAATGTATGAACATGATATAAATATATAATGCAGGCGGGGCGAGGAAATTAATGTATTATACCTTTCATGATCTGGCTACCTCTGATGCAAATCTCTCCGGCTTGATTTCGGGGAAGCGAAGCACCAGTCTCGGGGTCAACGATCTTCATCTCGGCATTTCTTACGACGGTCCCACACGCCCCAGATTTAATCTCGAAGGGTTCCTTAGCAAAAGCCAGACACATTGCTAGCACTGGCCCAGCCTCAGTCATCCCATAGCCCTGCATTCACATGTTTCGTGGACCCATTATTTCTTAGCTAGGTGGCCCAAATTGACCGACCATTTCTCTATTTTAATTTATGTCTAGTGTGTATATATATATATTTATATAATACAATAGATATCTTAATTGTTACGTGGAAAGGTAAGAAAAATATAGGCCTGATCACATGAATGGCGTGATCTCTTCTTCACTACTTTAATAATTAGCAACGTCGCGCGCAACCGTTATTTGTGTGGATCAAATGACAACCACCTAGCTACTTTGTTTTTTTTGTTCTTCAGTCTTTTTACAGGTAATTAGATGGAAAACCGACTAGTTTTAATTTCCCTTTATGCAGCTTTTTTCACACCAAAAGCAATTCTACTATTTATATATATTTAAGCAATACTAACGTACGGAGGAAAATGAGCTCCAATGCATGATTAATTAAACTCCCTCGTTGACTAGATGATCTCTTTATATATATTTATATATATAATTAAATTATAAATAAAATCAATTTAATTTCAAGCATATTGTTATATATACCAGTTGGCATGATGATGTAGTAAGGACTAGCTAGCTAGGAGTACTAAATATTGTAAGTGGTAAATTATGAATTTAACTACCTGTCCAAGTTTGGCATTAGGAAGCTTAATTCTGACCGCATCCTCTAGCTCCTTCCCCATCGGTGCAGCTCCTGACATCACTGTTCGGATCGACGACACGTCGTAATTATGGATGTCGGGACTCTTCGCTATCGCCAAGACAATCGGTGGAACAAAAGGTGCCACCGTAATCTTGTATTTCTGAACCAACTCCAGCAATTTTACAATCTCGAACTTTTGCATAATTAGAATTGCCGCTCCAACGCGAAGACCGCAGAGGAAAACTGAATTTAGCGAATAGATATGGAACAGCGGCAATACGCACAGTATCACGTCCTCACTATGAAAGTACAAGTTTGGGTTTTCACCGTCGACCTGTTGTGCTACGCTCGTGACCAATCCCTTGTGCGTCAACATAACCCCTTTGGGAAGCCCTGTTGTCCCTGACGAATACGGAAGCGCCACGACATCGTCCGAGTTGATTTTCACGGCAGGAATATCTTTCTCGTCGGCCTGTGTCAACTCAGAGAAATGCAAAATGCCCTCCGGCGGAGAGTCAATGCACACGATCTTCACGTCGTTTTCTTTTGCGAAGTCTTTCACCTTGTCAACGTACGTAGCTTGAGTAATAAGGAGTCTAGAGTTTGATGCCAGTGCTTGTTTTGCAATCTCAGCTGGCGTGTAAAATGGGTTAGCGGTGGTTATCACTGCGCCGATGTACGAGGCACCGAGGAATGCGAACATGAATTCGGGACAGTTTTGGAGCAAAATCATGATCACGTCTCCCTGTTTGATGCCCTGCTTGTCGAGGCCGGAAGCAACTTTACGTGATGTGAGCTCCACCTCTGCATAAGTGTACGTGACACCGTTGGCGCCATTGATAATACAAGGACGGTCGTTAAACTGCGATATGTTCTCGAAGCAGTAAGTATGAAGTGGGAGGTGTTTGGGGATGTAAATATCAGGGAGCTTCGACCGGAAAATGAATTCTTGGTCGTCTTGGTGGGGCTCCATCGGTGTTTGGCTTTTGGGAAAGGGAGATCAGGGGCTTTCCAGGGAGAGAAAGAGAAGGTAAAGATTTGGTTCGAGCTCGATTTTCTCGTGGGAAGGGTGTTTCCTGGTTTGGTTTGAGTTTGGATTGGGAGTAAATATACTGCAGGTAGGTGATGGCAGGGGGAGAAGATATCAAGGGGCAGAACAGTAAGAACGAGGTCCCAAACGCAGGAATTGGTATTGTTAAACTAACAGCACAGTCGAAAAGTCTCACCGAAAGTCCCATGTGAGGTTTGACACGTAGATATCCTTATAGCTAGTCAAAGTTTCATGGCTGATGTTGCAGTTTGGCCATGGAATTAAAAATGGGTATTCCTTGCGATTGGTTGTGCATAGTCATACGTAACACTATATTGCGAGGTTTATCTAATCTTCATTGATTGGGACGTTGGGGTTGGTGAGGGATGTATATGGGAATTGGGGTGCTGGGAGAGAATTTTGTAATATAGAAATATACAGGGCAGGAAGAGGTCAGGGAATTTGACTGGAAGCCGAAAACACCTAAGGTTTTGCACCTAACGCAAGAGGATCGAAGGGGGGGCGCATTCTGGCGGGCAGGTAGTGTGCAGTAGACTCACCCACATGACCATTCACCTACTCCAGTCTACATACAACTGCCGCGCGAGGATTGCTATACTTGCTTTCACGCGGCTTTCTGCGATGGAGCCTCGAGTCTCGACTGCCGACCCCTTGGCATCATTCTCCACCTACTCTCTTTTTTTGTTTTGTTTTCGGCTTGGGCGCTTAGCCTCCCAGATACGGTTTTACTATAAAAATTTGATTCTGATCAGCAAATAGACCATAAGCATTCATTCAAGCTGAGAATAAAGTAGAGAGATTAGTATTTATTGATTTTCAATTATCAAGTTAAACTATAAATGCAATATAATATCTATCTTTACTAAAGCTGTAAAACAGTCGGTCGGGACCGAATGGACTAGACCAAACCGAAAGTCTCTATGGTTGGTTTAGGTCCAATAAGTAGGGGTATTTCGGTATTCGGTTCGATCCCGGGGTGGGTTCCTGGACTGGACCAACCGAATCCAAAAATTATTATTTTTATTTTTATAAATATATTATTTTATATAATAATTGTATAATAAATTATATAATTTTCATCTAATTTATTTCCATTTACAATATAAAATTATAATACATTCACATTCTCTAAGTAGTAACAAAGTAGCAATTAACATCATCAATATAATTATAAATTAATAACTAAACTAAATCACTATAACTATAGTCTATAATTATAAAGAAATCACTATAAGTCTATAACTATATATATTATTAAATTATTAATATCACTATGACTAATGACTAATGACTAATGACTATTAAGTTTATAACTAATACTAATACATATCTATACTAATAGTATAATATTAATACTATTATATAGTCTAATATATTATATAGTTTTACTAAATCAATATATACTATAATACTAATAGTCTAATACTTTATACTAATACTATTATATAGTTATACTAATCATGATTCATAATAATTAATCACTATAAGTCTAAAACTATATGTATTTAGTATCAATGTATTAGTATATAAATTATAATATATAGTATTAGTATTACTATATCATTATAATATATATATATATACACACACACACTATAAGTCTATATGTAGCAGTAACAGTAACACTATAATAGTATAATATATAGTATTAGTATATATTAATATATTATAAGAGTTATAGGATTATAACATAATATATGTATAATAGTATAGTATTAATATTACTATGAGTTATAACTATATATACCTAATAGGCTTATAGGCTAATACAATGATTTATTAATCATATTACAAATTTACATATACAAAATGTAAAACCTTAAAAGTTTAATATATTGAAAAATTGGATTATTACAATTAACAATATAAAATTTTAAATATGTTATTAATACTTGTTAATATTCTATAAATTAACAATATTATATATATATCTTCATCTAACATATCACTATTAACAATATAAAATTTTAAATATGTTATTAACACTTGTTAATATTCTATCAATTAGTTAATTATAATATCAATTAGTTAATTATATAGTAACTATATGAATCAATAATGTAATTTTCATCTAATTTATTTTCATTAACCATATAAAATATTTTTTTATTGAGTTTGCTTCATAATCTACATTAATAAGTCATTTAGTTTAATTTAGTATTTTAAATAAATTTTTTTTATTAATTGATTTGGACCAACTGTACCAATAACTACCGGTCCTGTCCTGTCCCGTCCTTATGAATATTCTGTCTGGTCCGGTCCAGTCCCATAAAAATGATAGACTAAAAAATTTAGTCCATAACAAGACCGGACCGAGCCGACCGAGTTAACCCTTAATCTTTACACGTCAAATTGTAGCATTGTTACGAAAATAAAGCAGATTTGCTTTAAGTTGGGAAAGGATATTCCTCTTCAAACCTGTATTAAAGTGTCGCTTGTTCACGTGTTTTTGTAGAAAATCATTTATATAATCCTAAAATACGGAAGTTCTACGAATTCTAATAGAAAAAATATTCGACTTAAGTAAAAAGAATGAACTTTTACTTTTTCTAAACAAATACTGAAAAATTATCCGCTTAAAATTGTATATAATATTGCTATTTTTTCAATGATTTAGAATGCCCACAACAATAACGGCATTTCTCCGTAGTTCTTTCTTCATCCGTAACGTTGATGTTGATTTTGATAGATGGATGTTCGGGAAACGGGGGTAACAAATTAAGCAATTGCGTATGTTAATTTGAGATTCCATTTCGTGGGCCGGGGAAAAAAACAAAGAAAAATAAAATTATTCTTTTTTAGAAACGGTGATTTTTGTTGTTGTTTTTTTTCTATGCCCTTTTTTCTTATACACCGTGCGTGATTGTACAGACTCATAATGAGAAGTACTGTCATAAATATTGTTTGGAGGGTTACTATGATATTCAAGTTTATCCATTTGGCGGGCGAGAGCGACGGACGTTGGCGCATGGCCGGGCAGTGTGGTACGTATGAGAGTTGGGTGCTTGTATCCTCTGGGCTCGTAAAAGTCGATGCTTGCGGTGGGCATTTTATCTGGATTTATATCGGTGCTTGTGGTTGTGTTGTTTTTATTGTGTTTGTTGTTTAGTTAATAATAAAGATGTAATAGGCTGTTGGATTTGTTGTCTATAGTAGCAGTATCTCCTTCATTCTCCCTAGGAGGATGAAGGGGACTTTTCAGTTTTGTTTTTAAAGAACGCTTTTTCTTTTAAGAGAGAGTTGTTGAGAAGTTTAGACAATATCCGTTACATTGTGTGCGGGGAAGCCTTAGAGCAGTTAGAGCTGTACAGAAATCGACGCCACTGGCCGCCGCTGATGCGAACCGACCGGCCGTGTCAGGAACCGGCCGGAACCGGTCAGCGTGCGGTGGAAATTTGAAGAAACCGAAGTTCAGCAATTCAATCCAGGTTTGAGGTTGGACTGGACCGCTGAACCAACTGATATAATAAAACTTTTTTTTTTAATATACCTTTATCGAAACGACGCCGTTCCACTTAAGTTTAAGTGGAACGGCATCATTTTATAATTATATGTATTACAACAGATAATGGAAACGACGCCATTTGGCATTAAACCAAACGACATTGTTTTATTAAGGACTTAAGAAAAACAAAAGGAAGTCTGGAACGACTCTGTTCCACTTAAACTTAAGTGGAACGGCGTCGTTGCGTGATGTGTCTTCTTCTTCACGATCGTCTTCCTCCCGAGTAGTTTGCAACTCTCTCTCCCTCTCTCTCCTCTATAACTCTCTCTCTATCTCTCTCTCTCTCTTCTATGCAACCATCTCTCTTGGAGTCTCTCTCATTGTTCTCTCTGTAGATTATCGGCACTTGGGAAACCAACGACGAGTCGGCAGAGAACCGCCTCAATCAGTTTCCTTCTCCCCATTGACTGGTTATTGTCGATGGCTCCCCCACTTATTCAGACGTCGGTCGGCGTTGGTTTTGTCCAAAAATCGTGCCGACGACGTCGGTTTTCACCCCTAAGAGCAGTTGTGTAGTTTGACTTATAGTCTAAATTTTCTGGTACTGATAAGTCACAATTGTAACTTCAACTATTGAATGAAATGGAATCTGTTTTTTAAAAAAAAGTTTATCCATTTGGTGTCAATATTTTTTTTTATGAATTTACAATCCCTTAATTTCTCCCTAAAAAAATTAAGAATAGAATTCTTGCCCTCCATATATAAATAATAATAATAATTTATCTATTTGGTGTTTCTTTAGTGTAAATTTTATTTTTAAAAAATATATTTAAATATTTAAAATATATATCAATACACTAATAATTATTTTATTAAATATTAAATATATATATATATATGAGCGATTAAATAGAAGAAGAATCTTAGCAGTATCATTTTCCTTGTTTGATAAGTGATATAACACAAGATAAGTGCCGCCTCGATCGGCAGTACGTGCAGACTGCATAGCAGAAGAAGACAACAAGTTGTGAATCCCAACCATGTGAACTGTGAATTAGTTCTTTGTCTTTCCAACCATAATTGATCATAAATCCAACTTGGAATCTTTTGGAATTACCAAAATAGTATCCTTTGGCTAGCTAGGGTCTAATTCCACCAAACTCAACCAACTAGATTTCTACATAAACAAATTCCAACTAGATTAGTATAAATTTTTTATAAAAAAATGAATTTTATTATAAAAAATGTAAAAGATTCACTTTTTTTTTTTTTTTGTAAAGTCTATTATTTTTATAAAAAATTTATATATTTAACTTGTACAAAGTATTATTCATATTAATAATTCTTCGCAATGGTTTAAAGACAGAAAAAAAAATATGAAAAATTATTATTATTATTACTATACTATGAAAAAGGATTATTAAAATGCTGGAAGTTGTCATCCTAAACAGTAAACACTCATGAGTCATGGCCGTCGATAATCCGAAGGAAATGGAGGAGATATATATGGATTCATCCGGAACCCAACTACCACCATTAGCTGGCTAACAAGTTAGCCTAGCCCCAAGCCAAGCCGCCGAAAGATACGAAGCATCACTTTCAGCTTCCCCACGTTGTAGGATAGGATGTAAATAAAGAGAAGTCCTTGTATACGAAATGATTAGGTAAAATAAATTTATAAATTGATGTAATTTAAAAAATTTGTTAAATTTATTTTATAATATAAATAATTTTATAATTTAATGTAATATATTAAATCAAGTCAATTTATAAATTTATTTTTATATAATTTCTGTACTTAAAGTATTTTTCAAACAAATAATACTAATCAATAAATTTTTTGGTTTGTGATTCGTCTGTTTTAAGTGATATTTGATTATCAAATAATTTAATATTTATTATTATATATAATTATTTTTTACTTATATTTTAAAAGATGAAAGGATTTGTTTACCAATAAAAAAATTAAGAGAAAATTATATTTTAAATATAACTAAAAGATTATTTATCAAAAGAGAAATGATACTTATCATCTTTACATCATATATCAATATGTGATTTATCATTTTTATCATTTAATTTAAACACATATTTAAATATCAATATGTATTTATTTAAATAGAAAGACAAAAATGACAAATTATATATTAATATATGGTGTAGGAATGATAAATAAAAATTTTATAAATTTAAACACATACAAAAACTATTCGACTCCAATTAAAATAAGACTTAGGGCTCGTATAAATATTTAGAGTATTTTAAAATATCTATGAATAGTAGTATTTTTTGAAATATTTATTTTAATTTTCATTTTGATTTGATGTCTTTGAATTTAAAAAAATATTATTTATTGATAAATTGTAAACAAAATATAAATGTAACTTTATGATCGCTCAAATTTAGCCATCCACTCCTTATTCAAAATTTGTTTTAGCTTTTAAGAGGACCCGAAAGAAAAACGTAGCAGTCTCACCAACCACCAATTCGTTTTGGATGAGTGTATATACACACACACGGCCATAGTTTTTCTCTGTGTTTTTTTTCTTTCTCTCTCTTTTTTTTTTTTTTTTGTGGCATGCCTAGTGACCCATATTGCCACGTCCTCACATATGTTTTCCCAAAAATATTGGTGAATTAGTGGACCACACGCTTTTAACTTTGCTGTTAGTTGTAGTCAACGCCCGACCATGTCACGAAAAGGCAAAAGCAGATTGCTCTCAAAGACAATTTACAAGGAATTAATTCCCTTGCTAGCTTTTTATCTTTTCTCCCAACAAAATAGAAGGAAAAAAAGGTCCACCTAACACCCTTCTCCTAGCTAATTACTTGTATTTCTGTACAAATTAACAAGCCGCCTTCTCATGTGGAAAAATGCCGTTCCACATGCAACAAAAAGTTACTTTGTTTGCATGCATTTAAACGACTGCATGGGTTGATTAGGTCAATTTTCAAGTATTCAACATCCACGTTGTAAACATCAATGGGTTTATCACATCGACATTGCTTACCATTTTTATAATGTCGTGAATATCAGACCCAGAAAACGACAGTGATATTACATATTATCTGCCATAAAATTAAGTATAGAATGGAACCTAGGAAACAAATTAATAAAAGAGAATTAAATTTATCTATGTTGTAGCAGTTAGAGGCCAGCCGTCATGATGCATGTATGTATATTTTCCCGACTCCAATTAATCTTAGTCAATCTTGGAAAATTGAATTCAAAAAAACCCAACCAAACCACACCAAACATTGTCTAAAGTTGATTTGGGTCACTTTTATGTGTCTCTAATCTGTTAATGAAAAAATATCAAACTAGAGAATATTAGCTAGCTAGACAATTGGGTTATGAAGACAATATATATTATATATATCTATATATATAAATNTATATATATATATATCTCTATATATATAAATGATTCCATAAAAATATGTATTTTATATTAGTCTGCTTAGAGTTTATAAATTTAGGTTTTAAATTCCACTCTAAGCGACAGCTAGCAAAAGTTGAAGACATCATGCCATACGAGTTAATGTTGCGGAAGGATCAGATACATAGAATTGATCATTTTCTATTAATATCATATATTTTTTTGCGGGGGCTGGGGGTTGTTAGGGACTAAATTGATTGGGTTTAGCCATTTGAAAACCTATTACTAATAATAAAAGAATAGATAAAGTCAAGAGAAAAGGTAACGAAAAGATAAGCCAAACAAAGTTGACTTAAACTCCTAAAAGGAAATAGTTTTACAAGATAAGTTGGACTCTATCACTCCAAAAAAGAAAACAAATCTCTACAAAAGGAAGAGATCTCTACAAATGAAGGGGGAGACTCTCCACAGGCTCGGGATGACTTCTCTACGCCTAGACTAAATTCATCCATTGTATTGAGCGATATGTAAGGCTATATGAGATTGTAAAATCATCAATTCTAAAGAATTTTACCCGTGAAGTAGGCTTTTATGCCGAACCACGTAAATTTTTATGTTTCTCTTTATTTATTCTATGTGCTTATATGCTATTTATTTCATGTATGAATACGAAAAACACCGTATTAAAATCCGAATCACCATCGTGGGTCGAAGATAATTCTTTCCTTCATTCCGATTTGTTATGCGAATTTAGGCATTAACGGTTGCACCGTCTTTGGAATCGAGGCATCTTCAACCTACACTCTTATCGCTGAGATTATGTGATTGAAAAATCCTCTCGCTACACTCTCTTAGTCGAGATTACGTGGACAAGGCACCATCTTGCTACACCTATCGTCAGAGTTATGCGGTCAGCACATCGCATCCCCCCACTACACTCTCACCGCCAAGTTTATATGGTCCAGGCACCCTTTTGCTACATCCATCGCCAAAGTTATGCAGTCAATGCATCTTCCCTCTACACTCTCATCGTCGAGGTTACGCAATTGAGATCCCGTTGCTAGAATTACGCAGTCGAGACACCCTCTCACTACACCCATCGCCAAAATTACGTGATCGATGCATCCTTCCGCTACACTCTTATAATCAATGTTACACGGTTGAGGCATCCCTCCCCCCTTACAACCATCGCCAGAGTTATCTGATGGAGATATCATCCCGCTATACTCTTATCGTCGAGGTTATGCGGTCAAAGCACCCTCTCGCTACACCCATCGCCAAAGTTATGTGGTTGATGCATCCTCCCGTTGTACTCTTATCGTTGAGGTTATGCAGTCGAGACACCTTCCCGCTACACAAGTCGCCAGAGTTATAAAGTCGATGCATCCTCCCACTACATTCTATCGTGGAGATTACGCAATCGAGGCATCCTCCCACTACAAGTATCACCAGAGTTACGCGATCAAGTTATCCTCCTGCTACACTCTTATCGTCGAAGTTAGCTGGTCCAGGTATCCTCCAGCTACACTCATCACCAGATTTATGCAGTCAAGGCCTCCTCTTACTACACTCTTATTATTGAGGTTATGCGGTCGAAACATCCTCTAGCTACACTCATCGCCAAAGTTAGGCAGTCAAAGCATTCTTCCACTACACTTTTACTGCCAAGGTTACGCGGTAGTAGCATCCTCTAGATACACCTATCGCCAGAGTTACGGGTTCGAGACATCATCCTACTACACTATCATCGCTAGAGTTACGCGGTTGAGGCATCCTCCCACTACACTCGCATCACCATGGTTAAGTAGTTGAGGCACTCTCCCGCCAAACGCAAGCTGAATATCTCCACTCGCCACAACCGCTGCTAGCAGGTTACCTTCGGAAACGAGTCGACGAGTTCAGCAACTATCTAAGATGGATCCAGGGAGTCGATGGGCTCTCTGACCACTTAAGCACGGGTTACTACAAACAAGCTCTTACATCTACATCAAAACAGAAAAAAACCAATAGAAAATTTCAGCACGGGGAAAAATCCACTAATGCCACCGAAAACCAAAAACGATCACCAGGCATGAAAATATGCGCACTTCACTAACCAACACATACAATCATCAGTACACTCAATTATCATGCAAATGTTCTTACAAACAAATTTTACAGAAGCCCATCCTCGAAGGCCTTTACTACAAAGTTCACAAATTCTTCTTGAGGACCGCTCATGGAGATCACCATTGTATTCCATAACAGTGACAAATTATGGATCAACTCCTTGAATTACTTTTTCTGTAGTTTCTTACAGGTTACCCCCATCATGATTGACTTGAAGATTCTCAAGGCCTTCTTAATAAATAAGTCAACCTTAAAAATTGTAGGCATCTATTAGGGACTAAATTGACTGGGTCTAACCTTTGAAAGCCTATCACTAATAATAAAGGAAGAGATAAAGACAATAGATAAGGCATGAAAGAGATAAGGCAAATAAGAGATAAACCATAAGAAGTTGAATCAAACTCTTAAAAAGAAAAGGCTTCACAAGGCAAATTGGATTCTATCACTTCAGTAAAAAAAAATATATCTCTATAAAAGGATGATATCTTTACAAATGAAAAGGGACTCTCCACAAGTTTGTGATGACTTCTCTACGCCTAGACTAAATTCATCAATTGTATTTAAGGCTATGTGAAGCCATAAGAGATTGTAAAATCAGAAATCATAATGAATTCTACCCCCAAACAACTCATGGATATATGCTTTTATGCTGAACCATGTAAATTTATGTGTTTCTCTTTATTTATTTATTTTTATTTATTTGTTATTTATTTCTTGGATGAATGGGAAGAGTACCATATCGAAGCTCGAATTACCATCGTGGGTCAGAGATAATTAATTCCTCCGTTCCAATCTGTTATTCGAATTTAGGCATTAACAAGGACAGAATAATTTCAAAGTGTGAGATTGCTTTGTCTGGTAAATGTGTGAAACATTGGGCATTGGATGGACCTAAAAATGTGAACAATTCCTATATTATATGTTGATTCTTATTTTTATCTCCAGAAGTTTCATAAACATTGCAATTGATAATTAATCTCAGCACATTAATTTCCTAAAGAAACCAAATATATATATATTTTATATATCATGGTCTAAATAGTCAAAACGAGTGTTTTCGACCCGCGACAGGTGGGATCTCTCTCTCTGATAAAATATTAAAACTTTTCCCATGGTAAAACTATTCCCATGATCTGGTCTTTCGGGGTTTCTTTGAAAGGGATATTTCGCTTTGTTTATCATACAAGTTTTTAGACTCGTACTAGTGGCTTTCTAGTTGCAAGGATTATAGACAATTGACCTTGTGATCTTCTCCCATTAAACAATCGTGTCGAATTTCTTCTCTTTTTTTTTTTTTTTTTTGGTCCAATCTGCATTCACGGAGGCTAGAAAGGTTAAACTATAACCGAGAACATTTTTGGAATATCTTAATGAGTATGGGGTTTTTTAACATAAGGGAATGAGATCATTTGTAATTTTCTAATGGTTAATTATATATACAAGGTCATGAAGGTCATTTTAGTTTCATTCAAAATAAATACTATCTATTTAATCGAAAATATATGAGTTGTTTTATATCTCTGTTTGGATACAATAAGTGTTTCATTACATTATTACAATTTTTTTAAATTTTTACACAAAATACAATAAACAATTTAATTTTTTCAAATATCAAAACAATACTAATATTAAAAAATAATATTTTAACTATCTTTTATTCAACTTTCATAGGTAATCTCAACACATCTAATCTTAATTTACTATCCAAACGGCACCTAGTCAATATATAATACATATTTTTTCAATATATAATACATATATATATACTCGATTTATAAATTTGAAGGAAAATAGATTTACTATCTTTTTAGTTTCTATTTTGAGTAATACTATACACTACTGACATCTTACTTTCATTTCATTATTTAAGATGTGTCACATTTATTATCTAATAGTAAGAAATGTATCACATCTTATATAATATAATAAAAATAAAATAATAATGAGATGTATAAAATTCTCCTTATTTTTTAATATAAGTTTCTCGAAACTCATTAATATCTTGCTCGGAGAATTTTTCAATACAATTGGTGGATTCTGTTTGTTAAGAGATTCGAGACCCAACGACAAAAGGCGCCGCAAAATACTTTCTCATTCACAGGCCACAAAGCCAGACTTCGGTGATTTTTCATTGAACGGTGTACTGTGTTGTCTCTAAGATGGTTGGGCCGGCCCACCAACAAAATCATGTTATTTTATCGAAGAAAACGTTCCGTGTACACGTTGTTCTTAACTAATGCACAAGGAACACAATCTGTTAAGAGGATGTCTGACTGAAAGTAATTAAAGAAGTTATGCCCTCCACCCTAAATGTTCATAAATACTCGAATAATTTATTTTAACATATGATTTGGTCCCTCAATTAACTTCGATCTTCGAACCAGACAACCCCTATTGGGCCGGTTTCAATAATGGTTATCTTGGAATTAAAGCACCCGGTCATAGTTACTACGCCCTTGACCCAGGCCCGAAGCCTTGATCCGAGTATCACAGATTGTTGGGCTTACAACATTAATCACAGAGAAAGCCCATAATCTATGCGCTCAGAACAACAAGTTCGTGCAACCGATGTACGGGCCCCGTTTCTGAATTGGTTCTGAGACCAAAATCCAAGCACTGCGATCAATAATGATTTGGACATATCCTAATCTGGCTTATCCGATTGATTTATTACCTAATAATATATCCCAGATTTAATGATGGGCCCATAGCATATGATAAGTTGGGGTCCATGATGCCATTATTTATTTTACATAGGAATAATATTTTAAAATATAGCTCATTTTACTTATAAGATTCATTTTGTTAGTTTTATTTTAAAATTCAAATTTAATAATTTTTAACATATCAATAAATGATGTGTAGAAGTAAGATTTTTGTAAGTTTTTTTTTTAAATATATTTAACATTTTCCTTTATATATATATATAAAAATATACATATCATCAGGAGATCATCAGCTATTAGAGTCGTGTAATAGGCGCGATATTAATAATGTTTGTGTATGGTTGGGTTTAGCTTTATTCCGAAAGCAACCACCATTCCACTCCTCAATTAAGTTGGAAATTAATGATGCAAATGAGACCAAATGGACAGCTCAACCAAGATTTTTGGTTTGCATTAAAAAATAAACATGTTCTCTTATCACTATTGTTACCATAAAAGTAAATCACAAGGTGCCTATGTGCAGCCTTTTTAAAATGAAGTTACCATATTTATTTCACTTAAAATTATTATTTGTTTTGATAGGAAGAGCACCGATACATTTGTTGGGAGTGAGTTATAGGAATTTTCACGTGATGGTTAAGAAATTGTATTGTTTATTGCACTGTTCATATTTATGAACCATAGAGGTGTAAATATAAGAAAGACTGATGGCGAATTATTTACATTTTAAGAAAAAAGAAGATAGAAGCAAGTAGTAATTAGTATAATCCATGGAGTTAAATTAGCAACTTTATTATGATTATTAGGGCGACCGATGTTGCCGGCCGGGGCAATTCTTGGAAACTTCGTTAAGTTGCGGCGCACCTCCATCTCCCAGGTTTTTACTTTTCCAACCAAAATAAAGTCCCATGAAATTAGAAGCAGTGCCCCCTTGCCCAAGCTAGCTAGCTTCGAAACTTTTATTATCTTATCAATATCTCTGTCTAAATTGACCACGTGGCCCGCGTATGCCAGGTCAAATCATAACCATGCAAGCAATAGGAAAGGAGGCTGCAGCTGCTTGCCTGGCTGGCATTAATTAATGCGACTTGTCCAAGTTCCCTCACCAGCTTGCATATATGCGTTATGGCTACCAAAGCTTTGTTATGCTGAAGCGCTTGACTATGACAGCTGGCCGTTCGTGGGTCTCTTTCTGCAGGGCTGGCTGGCTGGCTGGCAGTGAGCTATGGTTCGAGATTACTTGCTCTTATTTTTACTAATCAAAATTCGAGAATAATCCTGTTTTGCATGATTTAAACAGAAATTAATGGATTAATCAAATTAAAACAAACCTCACACTCGGAATATTGCACAACACATAAAAAAAAAAAGTGAATTAATAAATGAAAATATTAATAAATACCTAAACCAAACTCTTTAAATAAAACTTCAAGGAGACAAGTACCAACCTGCGATTATATATGTTGCAGCAGCTTCGTAAACAACCTAGTTGCACTTATATTTTTTAAGTTATTAATTTACATATTTTTTTTGGTATTAATCGTTTTGCATGAGCCTGAGATACGCGTTGGGTGCGACTAAAAAGTCCATATTATGGAGCTTATAATTATATTAGTTGACAAAACTGCTTCTAAGAGAACCTATCAACCTTTTGACCATAATTTATTAATTTCCTAAAACAAAGTTCCAACTTCTAGTATCATCATTACACGGTACTCCACTTCCATACGCATCATTCTCTTTGACCGGTACTTCTTCCCGCCCAGCAGCTTCCTATTTCACGTACGTTAATCTTGTGTGTTATACATAACCTCTTCACCATATAAATTCCATACAGCCTACAGGTACCCGGCCACTTTGAAAGCATACCTCGATCAACCACATTATCATCCATAAAAAGCTATCTGCCCATATTGAAACTTTGTAACCCATTATTCTCATCAATCATACAAATCTTTTCTGATATGGGCGTTGATCACAATTGGTCTGTGTTAACTCGCCTGAAGAGGGCAGTGAAGAAGGTCAGGTTTTTGTTGGATTTTAATGTCAACCGATGGCGTCTAGCTTCGATGATCAACCGTACTTCTTCGAGCAACCACCGCCGGTTAAGTTTTAATGATCGGCCAGGCTTGAGGGCTTGCACTGATGATAATTTCGATACAGAATCTGAACAATCAGGAGCCTCCTCTGCAAGGAGTTTACAGAGAACAATAAGCTATCCCTCTGAAGATGATATCGACAAGAGAGCTGACATGTTTATTGCTAATTTCTATCGCCAACTTAAGTTAGATAGGCAGATTTCGCTCGAACTTCATTATTGTCGGGGCAATAGCTTCGAGCTGGCAATCTCTCCATGACAGTGTTTGCCTTTTTTCTTTTTTTCTTTTGTAAATCTTCTCTCTCTTGTTTTGTTCTTGATCATTATTTGGTGACGGAGGCTTTGATATTTTAAAAAGAGGGCCTGAATTGCGAATTTGTTGTTGTACTTTTGATTTGAAGAGAGGCAATTTGTTTGGTGGTCGGGTTGATAGAAGAAATGGGCACGAGATTGTAGTGCCTGTAGGACGATTCCGAGAGTGTTCTTTCTTTCGTTGATGACTTAAAAATATTGTAGTACGAAGTATCAATTCTGGTGTACTTGTAAAGTTTCAATGTATGTGTTTTCTTCCCATAATTCTTTTCGCTCTTTGATCCCAAGACAGAGGATCGTTCCTTGGCCAAAAACAGTAGAGAGGATAGAATCTATCCAAGCAGAAAAATGAGTTTTTGTGATAAATTTATTGCAACTAAAAGATTATTTACAATTAATTTTAGTTATAAATAATCATTTTGTTGGAATTAACTGATTGCAAATAAATAATTATTCTGTAGTGAAGGTACAAATCAATGGAAACTCTAGATCGATCATAGGCCTGGTTTTTATTTTTGAGGCTTAGGATTTCACAGATTATGTGAAAAGTTCACACGCTACCTTGCCATATTCCCTCATCACATACATATCTGGTGTTACGGGCGATATATCCTGCAGATGGATGATATAAATGTTGAAATCTCCGGTGCCAATTTAGGCTTTCTAAAACTTAGGCGTTCAAGTTTATCACTAATTACAGTTTAAACCAAAAAGCAGAATCTAATTCAAAATTATACAATCAATTTCAGACTTCTTTTCATGTTGCTTCTACAGTACGTATCACGTGTCGGCATAGTCTATTGTATGATGCTTGGAGAGCAAGAACGCTGTTACGCTTCCGTGCTCCCAAATTAAACGCGCGCTCAAATTGCATCCTTCACACAACTAATTTGCGCGTGATTTTTTAGTTGTTGAATGAAATGAAACTCATTTCAAACCAATCTTAACGTGACTCATTACTTTTTTAATTTTTTATAAAAAAAAAATTAAATTTATATCAACTTATTTTATCTATTTTAATATAAAAAGTTAAATCCATCTCAATCTAAAAAATTTAAATATATCTCAATAAGACTCATAAAATATTATTATTTACAATTCAACTAATTTCATTTCAATATCGAAATGTAGTCTTTGGCTTTTATTTTTTTATTCCAATTGGCCTTGTTTGTTTTCAGAGATCAGATGAGATTAAAGTTAAAAAGTTAAATAAAATATTGTTAGAATATATTTTTTAATATTATTTTGTTTTGGAATTTGAAAAAGTTGAATTATTTATTTTATTTTGTATAAAAATTTAAAAAAATTGTAATAATGGGATTAGAAATTTTCAAAATTTTTAAAATTTTAAATTTTTATTTTAAAAACAATCAAGACCTAAATCTTATCTTTTTGTTGAGAACCGACCCATACAAAAGTGACGGCCCAATTTTAGATTGAGCCATTGAATGGGCTCGATCTAAAATGCTCCGGCACCCTCCGGCCGAGTCAAATTAAGGAATGGTGCGCACATTGAGATTTTGGAGCAATTATCCTTCCTCAAGTCTATAAACTGCACGTATGCTTCGTCGTTCTTGGATTGAACAAACGAATCCAATCCATTCAAATATATTGATAGTTTTCGCATATATGCAACTACACCGTCAGCGAAGAAGCGTCTCTTTTTTCTTTCTTTCTAAACCATGGAAGAAGTAAATGGCAAAGCGAAGCAAAGCTTTTCAAAACCAAGTAAATAATTCTATGATATTAATAAATTTTGACTTTTAGATTGAGAGACACATTAGTTATAAAAAGATTTCATAAAAGCAAAATTACGAATTGACGTGGTTTGATATAATATGTTAGTTTGTAAACTTAATTTTATTATAAAATAGATCTAACGTATCATATGAAACCACATCAATTTATAGATTTATTTTTATGAAATTTTTTTGTATACGTAGAACTCCAATATAAGAAATGTTACAATCAAATTATAACGAGGCAATTATAAGTGGCAGAGGCATGCGGCTGGGGACGTGCATTGCAAGTCTACACCCTGCTAGTTGGTTTTCGTAACACATGTTAGCAGCAGTTTTTTTGGATCACTGCAATGTGTTTTGAGTGGTTAGATAGCATGTTTTAGGGGTCAACGCTTTCTATTCAAATTATGGCGAGTCTCGAGTAAGCTGAAGACGAAGCAAGCCGACCATGTTGTGCACATTTACCTAATTACGAAATGTTGACCAAATCACTTTAGCAATATGCAAGCAAGACTAGAATAATATGTAATAAAGTGTATCTAACATTAGGCACCAATCCAGTGAATCCACCTTCCCCACTTCCTTCCCAGCGCTTTTCTTGCGCACTTGGTGCCATAAACTGTGAAATTGCTCAATTCTTGCCCCATATTGAGACCCCAAAAAAGACTGGAAACTCCTTAATTCAATATAAAAGACAAAAAAAAAAAGACTCAAAGAGTTTACTCAGTGATGCTGCCATCTACATTAAGGACAGGAAAGTAAATTCATACGGTGTATGCTCTTATATTTTCTTCGCATCTTCCTAACATGGGAGAAAAGTCAAAACGCTAGTCTCAATACCACGGTATTGACAACGTACTATTACTAATGCGTTTCGCCTAAGAAAAGTTGGGAAATTTTATTAATATATAAGCACCTGATACATGACTCCATGATCTCGATCAGACACATCCCGTTGCTTAGACCACACCATTCCAAAATGGGTGATGACCGGTTCAATTGCCGAATAGAGATGAAGAACGCAAGGCTAGACCGTCGACGTTTTGTACTTTCTTCTTTCTTCTTCATCTTGTTTCTTTGTTTCTTAGCTTCCATCAATGAAGTCCGATTTGATAGCCTGATGAAGTTTGGTCAGTGTGCTCTTGCCAGCAGCATGCACTCACAATCTTTGAATTCATCGTCGGATAAAAACTTGTCGGCCGCCTCTAATGCTAGCGCTTCCAGCTCAGACGACATCCGAATCCTCATTGGCATCCTAACATTACCGGACCAATACCAGCGCCGCCACTTCCTCCGTCTCATCTACGGCACACAAGAAGCTCCAGCGGGTGTCAAAGTCGACGTCAAGTTCGTGTTCTGCAATCTAACAAAGGAAGACCAAAAGCTACTGGTTGCACTAGAGATAATGCGTTACGATGATATCATAATCCTCGACTGCAAAGAGAACATGAACAAAGGTAAGACTTATACATACTTCTCAAGCTTGCCAGAAATGCTGAGCGACGCAAATGCTCCGTACCCTCCATATCATTATGTCATGAAAGCCGACGATGATACCTATTTTAGGGTGAACAATTTGGTGGAGTCTTTAAGGCCATTGCCTCGAGAAGACTTGTATTATGGTTATGTTATTCCATGTCCTAGCATGGACCCCTTTAAGGATTACATGTCAGGAATGGGATATTTGATTTCTTGGGACATAGTGGAGTGGATTAAGGAATCAGATATCCCCAAGAACCATTTGGAAGGGCCAGAGGACAAGACTTTTGGGGATTGGATTCGAGAAGGTCATCGTGCTAAGAATAGGTACAATGCCAAGTGGTCGATGTATAACTTTCCCGAACCGCCCACTAGATGTACACACGAGCTTTGGCCGGATACGATCGCGGTTCATTTGTTGAAGAACCAGGAGAAATGGCTTCGGACATTAAAGTATTTCAATGTCACTGCTCATTTGAAACCATCGAAATTGTATCATATACCTTAGGTGCTAATCTATATTTCGCATACTATTTTGCATAATTATGATCATATATATATATATAAATATTCTTTTATTCGATCGCACAATTTGATCGATGGATACAATCTGATCATCTTGATCAGATTTATAGTTCATGTTTTCTGTTTTTGGTATTTCAAATGTGAAATTCCCTTCCTATAGGCACTTCATGAGGCCTCATAGTAAAGAAAAATATGATTTATTCTTTTATTTTTTAATGGTGGTGCAATAGGATGTGTAACATTAATTCTTGACATTTTAATTATCACGAGTCTTTTACCAACTGTACACTTATATCATATATGCTTCTCATTGTACGTACGGGGAAGAATATTTTTATGAGTTGCATTAGTTTTGTACCCAATTTTATATAGAAGAGTGATTGAGTTGAGATGAGTTTAATAATTTAAAATTTTGGAAAGATGTTTTTAGAGTTTACACTCAACTTAAAAATAGAACTTTAAAATTATAAAAGTTATTCTTTAACAAATATAAAATAAAATAATAGTACATTTATCCTTTACCGAAGTGTGAAAAGTTAACATAGGCCCGTTTGAATGTTGAGTTGAATTGAGATTATAAGTTGAGTTCTTTATGAATAGTACTGAGTTGAGATGATAGAATGAATTTTTTGAGTTCCACCTAAGATGAATTTAGATGTATTTAGATGTTAAGATATGTTTAAATGTATTTATAGAAAATTAAAAAAGGTGGTGTGTATCTCGTGTAAAAATATATTGAATTAAAAAAGATTGTGTATCCACATGTAAAGTGATTTTGAGTTGAAATGAGTTTAGTAATTTTAGAGTTGAATGTTTAAATGTTAAATTTAATTTAAAATTAGACATAACCAAATTGATCTCAATTGAATCCAAATTCCAAACGGCACCTTAATTTATCCATCAGTGTAACCACTAATCAGATCTACAAGGTTGAGCCATCCAAAATATTTTGCATAGCAAAGTTGATGAGAAAAAAAAAATAGATTGTGAAAAAAGCAGAAATAAATTTAGGAACGGATTTATTTAATGAGATGAAGTAAATATTTTTCCCTTTTCTAAAAAATAAAAATAAAGACTGGGTGTACAGTTGTACACAAATCGTGAAAGATAAGAGCCGTTCACCTTTGATTTTTTAGGATAAATTTTATTTTTTATATTTTTTAATATTTTCAAAAAGTACATCAATATATTTTAATTATTATTTTAAGAGTAATTTTATATAGAAATCACTGTAGCGGTGCATTCGTTGCACTCACTGCGTGGCTACCGTTAGATTTTTATTTTTATCTTCTCTGTATATGGTCTAAATGATACCGCATCATATATGTAAAATAGCTTCTCTATACATTGAATTTTATCTATATTTATTCTTATTTTAATTAATAATTAAAAAAAATTAATTCATGAGGGATCAAAATGATAGGCCGCCATTATTGAAAATCCTCTCCTGACTCGACGGTGACCTAG
This sequence comes from Pterocarya stenoptera, assembly GCA_003123785.1. Lineage (NCBI taxonomy): Eukaryota > Viridiplantae > Streptophyta > Magnoliopsida > Fagales > Juglandaceae > Pterocarya > Pterocarya stenoptera. The sequence continues at coordinate 34,081 of QEOT01003473.1, read as the reverse complement.
CTGTCTCACGGGTCAATCAAGAGTCTTACCGTAATAACCTGTCTCCAACCAAAGCTCACGGAGACGGCTCTTCGCTTGAAGCGGGTCGCTTACGCCGCATCGGGGTTTTCTTGTCTCGGCGTTGCACTTTAGCTCCATCTACGCCGACTTTTCCCTGTAAGTATTCTCCTCCCCCTCTTTTAATCCGTCGTCTGCTTTCGAAATGAATAGATTTGAGTTTGTGGAGTTAATATTTCGGAGCTTGCTCTGGTTGTTTTATGATTGTATGATTGTTTTTCTTTGATGGTTGGATCTACTGGTTGATTTGTTAAAGTTGGATTCCTTATATGGCTTTAGAATATGCTCCGAATCCAACTGGAAATCAGGGTTCGAATCTACAGCTGTATGATTACTTGGTTCAAGAATACCAGTCAATCGGGCGGATTCTTTGAAGGCGTTTTTTGATTTATTCATCGTGATTAGTGTTTTCAATTTCTTGTGTTACTGTATAGACTTACTGTTGGATTTCGGCCAGACGAATTCCCGTGTACTATACTCTGCTTGCCTTGCTATAAAACTTGTGCGATCGTCTGGCTTAAGTATTTATTTTAAATCAAAGTTTTGGTCGGTTGATGTTGGAGGAATAGGTTGTATTGCTCTGGTAGAGGGAAAAGCAAGTAGTTTCGATCACCATTTTGTAGGGGTAGCTGTTGGGAAGTGGGAAATGTTAATTTTGGTTGTCGTAGATTTCACGGGAGTATGGATATACGTAAGTCAGTTTTAGTTTCAAATTGCAATCTCGGAATGGAGCAGAGACTTACTAAGTTGCTTTGACAATATGTCTTTGCATTGGTCTGCCTCGGAGATTTTATACTTGGTGATGCTGATTGCTTCATTTTGGAAGTTTTTGTTCCTCTTCCCTTTCAGCCAAAAGAAAAAAGACTATTTCTTGTATGCGTCAAACACAGATGTGTATTAAAATATTGAAAAGTATGGATGAGCTTGGAACATTTTTTTTGATAGGTAAAAAGAAGTTTTATTGATCCACATAGATAGGCAAAGCCCGAGTACACAGGGAGTATACAAGAAGAGCCTAATTACGAACTACGTGCTACTGATAGTAGCGTACAAAGCATTAAGACTCGTTCCCTCCCATACAATAGAAGAGGCCCAGAGCAACAAAGTATGAAAGAAGAAATCCCTAAAACTATCTGGAGAGCGTTCCTTATCCTCAAAGCAGCAGCCATTTCTCTCGTTCCATGTGCACCACATTAAACATAAAGGTACCATCTTCCATACAGTAGCGATTTAGTGATTGCCCCTAATCCCTTGCCAACAAGACAATAGATCTATCACCCTCTTAGGCATGACCCAAGCGATACCGAGTCTCAAGAAGATTATATCCCACAATACCTTAATTGCTTCGCAATGGAGAAGAAGGTGATCCACTGATTCGCCGTTATGTTTACACATATAGCACCAATCCATTATGTAGAGTCCACGCTTTCTTAACTTGTCAATTGTTAAGATTTTACCATGGGAGGCCAACCAACCAAAGAAAGCAACCTTGAGTGGAGCATTGCACTTCCAAATGTTCTTCCACGGGAAAGCATTAGGGGAATGGTTCGCCAAGGCCTTGTAATAAGAACGAACTGAAAATTTCTTGTTCCCTGTGCATGTCCAAAGTAAGCTATCCTCCCCTCCTGACCTAGGCTTCAACGCATATAAGATTTTGTAGAAGTCAGTAATGGCTCCCACCTCCCAATCTTGAGCAGCTCTAGTGAATCTCACAGACCAATGAATGGAATCAGCGGTATTGCACATATTATCAGCCACTGAGGAATCCTGTTCAGACGCAATCCTATACAGAGAGGGGAAAGCGATTTTCAAAGCAACATCCCCGCACCATGTGTCATGCCAAAACCTGATACGCATGCCCCTTCCCACAAAAAACCTGCAGTTAACGAGAAAATCATTCCAACTATTACGGATCAGTTTCCAAACTCCCACTCCATAGGCCCCCCTGACTTCCTTAGAACACCACCCTCCCCAGGCGCTCCCATATTTAACATCTAAAATGTTCCTCCAAAGAGCGTCCTCCTCCTGATGGTAACGCCATAGCCATTTCCCGAGAAGTGCCTTATTAAAAGTTCTCAAATTTCTTAAACCCAGCCCACTGCAAGACATTGGGGTGCAAACTTTATCCCATTTGATCAGATGAAATTTCTTTGCATCCTCAAGCCTTCCCCATAAGACGGATGAGCTTGGAACATTCCATTATGCTTTTGCCTTCTCTACCAGTTTTATTGACTATGAAGATGATTAGAAGGTTTCTTGCTGCAAGTTTTTACTCTCGCAGATATTGTTTTTCACAAGGGGATTTCAGAGTTCAAATGTCAAAATATTGTAATTTTATTAAAAAAATGTTGTATATGACTCCTAGATCAGTCGAATAATACTATCAGCAGAATCACGAAGATAAATTGGAATCGGTCAAATGCTTATTCCACCTTTCTAAAAAAATGGAGAGGAAATTAGTTGGTTGGAAGCGGATGTACTTATCCAAAGGGGGCCGGGTAACTCTCATAAAAAGCACTCTCTCTAACTTACCAACTTATTTTCTCCCATTATTTCCGCTTCCCGCTAAGGTGGCCCATCGCATGGAGAAAATCCAACATGATTTCCTTTGGGGAGGAATCAAGGATGAGTTTAAATATCACCTGGTGAAATGGGCCACAATATCCTCCCCCATCAAAGAAGGAGGTTTGGGTATACGTAATGTGAGATCTTTCAACCAAGCTTTACTAGGCATATGGTTATGGAGATATCACCAAGAACAAGAGGCCTTGTGGCGAACCGTCATTGCTTTGAAGCATGGGGATTCATGGGGAGGGTGGTGTTCTAATAAGGTGAGTGGTCCTCATGGAGTTGGGCTTCGGAAACATATTAGAAGCGGGTGGGACAAGCACGCAGCACATACTTGTTTCAAAGTTGGCAATGGAGTTAAGGTAAGATTTTGGCATGACTTATGGTGTGGTGACCGGGCACTCAAGGATGTTTATCCACAAGTTGATAGCTTAGCAAGAAGGAAAGAAGCAGCTATAGCAGATTTAGTTATTTTGTCCAATGGCTTTTCCCATTGGAACCTCTCTTTCCATAAAGATGCACAAGATTGGGAGATAGATGACTTCTAGGCCTTTTTTGACCTTGTATACTCCACTCGTGTGTCGGGAGAAGGTGAAGACAAGATATATTGGCGTCCCTCTAAGAAGGGAGTTTTTATGGCCCATTCTTTTTATCATTCTTTGAACATGCACAATTCTGTCCCATTCCCATGGAAAAGTATTTGGAAGACAAAGGCACCTCTAAAGGCCGCTTTTTTTGTATGGACAGCTTCTTTGGGGAAGATTCTTACATAGATAACCTCAGGAAACGTGGCATTATAGCTATGAATTGGTGTTACATGTGCAAGAAGAGTGGTGAGTCTGCTAACCATCTATTACTACATTATGAGGTTGCCAGGACCTTGTGGACTGAAGTCTTAGCACGTGTGGGGTTAGCATGGGTGACGCCGGAAAGGGTATGTGATTTTTTAGCCTCTTGGAGAGGTATTAGGGGCAACTCTCAAATAGCAGTCATATGAAAGATGTTACCTATTTGTCTATGGTGGTGCATTTGGAGGAAGCGGAATGCAAGATGTTCTGAAGATCAAGAGAGATCAATGGAAGAACTCAGATTTTTATTTTTCAATACTTTTCTCCATTGGTCGATTGTAATTGATTTTCATGGCAGTTCTTTTCATGATTTCCTTGTATCTCTAAACTAGACATAGACGTGCTCATGTATATGTCCTGTATACTTGGGCTCTTTTGTCTCTCTTTTGATCAATAAAAATTTGTTTACCAATCAAAAAAAATATATATATATTGTTAGGTGGCTTCCATTTGGGGATGAGCTTTATCCGTGGCGAGTTTAACTATAGGATACCATGCTTACATATGTGCCAGTACACAGTCAATCATGCATATATGCTGGTGCTTGTGTTTTTATGGAATGAGTCATGTCCTTCTGTTCACTTATTACTTTTATCCCAGTCCACAGATTATGCTGTTGTGCAAATCTATAGCTTCTGATTTTTTATCACATTTGTGGCATAGGGTGTGGAGCAATTTTTTCAAACTAATTGAGTATGGCCGGTGGTCCAGCATCATTTTCAGATATAGGCAAAAAGGCAAAAGGTATCCTCTCTATGAAATTAGTGACTATTGCTATTCTTGTATTTGTTTTGGGCCGAATATTTAGTTGATATGGATTGTGAAATAAACTTGTCATTGAGTTATTGTAATACAGCTCTTCTGTTTCATTTCCTTACAATTTTACCCAAAGTTTAACGAACCAAATAGTGCAAGTGCACATGTAACAGAACTTGTTTCATGCTGTGCATTATTTATCATGTTCTGTAAGTGTTAGATTGGCGATGAGTAGCATTCTTGAATTTTGCTTAAAAGTGACACTAGGTCGCAACAATGTGGAATGTAACAGTAATAAATTTGCCTGCTTATTTAATAAATTTGAGTGTCTGTAGAGGTTCGGTCCCAGCAGATGCAAACATATGAATATAAGAGGGCAAGTGATGTAGATGATTCATATGTGTTTTGTGGCTGGAGAATATTATAGAAATGGACACCATATATAGATTTGATTAAACTTTCTGTCAACAAGGAGACCTTAAATACATAGAAGAAACTTGAAATAGTTAAAAATAAAAAAAGAAGTGTAATAGTTATATGTATTTACCAAGGTCTGAGCCCTAGAAAATCTAAAAGACTGATTTTTGAAAATATTGGCTCAAAGTGATTGACCATAAACATTTTCATTAAAATATTGACTAATTAATAGAAGGTGGTAAGTTAAACATTTAAGAAACTTAGTATTATTATCGGTTTGCTGATTAAGTATTTTTTTATGAGTTAATGATAATCATGGTTCTACTATGAGATCCATCATTAAATAGACTTGAATATATATTTTTCCATTATACATCAACTTGAGGACCTGTATGAAGGAACTCATGTCCCATGCATAATTTTAATCCTCTCTGATATCTCAGGCACTGTCAAGAGCCCTACATCTACATCTTTGGCTTTCTGTTCCTGTCAAACTTATTCCTTTGTTGTTAGATGCCATCGTGGATTAATGTAGAATATTCCAACTTGCAGTATCTTTTGCTCTGTCAAATTTAATTGTGCTTAAATTTGGATATCTGTGCAGACTTACTGACCAAAGATTACAACTTCGGTCACAAGTTTACCCTGTCATTGCTGAGCTCTACTGGGCTGGTAATGTGTGATATTACTTCTGCTTAAATTGATTTCTTCCAATATGTGTTTTCCTCTCTCTCCAGTCAGAAATTAATTAAGACCTCTGTGAAGAATCTCATGAAAATTTCCTGGCTCGGTTTTTCCATCTCCCACCCATTGTTTGTCAGTTCAAGGCTGTAGCGTAAGAAAGCCTTTTACTCTGTTGTTTCAGGTACTCGATTTATAAAAGAGAAGTGCTACAACCATAAAGAGATTCCACAAAAATAAACTCACAAATTGATGTAGCTTGGTGTGGTTAAAGCATTTCTATGTTAAAACTGTCCCATCTAATTAATGTCAGTTTTCCTCAAGTTTGGGAGCCTTAACCACTGTAGGAAAATTGTTGGCTAGGACTAGAGAAGGCAAGGTAGGCGAAAAGACTTGGATTTTATTTTGGTCTCTCTCTACCCCCACCCCCCACAATGTATGGACAAGTCTTAAAAATGATTATGGAACCAAACTAGTGAAAACAGAACTTGCAATTTTTGTAAGAGATCAAAAGTTTGTGATTAATGATTTCTTTGCATAATATCAGAAGGTTAAATTTTAAAACTGGCTTTCTAGTGAGTTATTGTTTTCATGTGATTGTGGCTTTGTCTCTATGAATAAGTGGTATTTAGGAAATGAACAAATTATAATTAAATAGAGTAACAATGAGATAAGGCTTGTCTGTGAATTATGCTTCTCTGTATTTTTCTCCATCTATGACTGTCCCTAGCATCCTCAAAGGGACATGCCATATGTAAATTGAGAAACCTTTTTTTGATGTCTGCTATCTTTTGCTAAAGCAGTCTTTTTAATGTTCCTCCCGCTTCCTTATGATTTTGTCTTGCCATACCTGTTTCATACTAGAATTTTACATGGCAGGGGCTTACAGCTACAGGTTTGAAGAAGGATCAAATTTCTTTTGGTGACATAAGTACCCTGTACAAGAGTGGAAATACTACAGTGGATGTGAAAGTTGATACTTTTTCTAATGTAAGAGGAGAAAAACCTGCCTCATAACAAAAGTTTTTTATTTTTTTATTTTTTTATTTTTTTTGTGATTGTTGTCAGGATACTTGTTGTGCTCATGATTTTCCCTCAAAGGCATATACCAATATCTGTTACTTAATCTCAAATCATAATAACTTTAATAAGGTATTCCTAATTTACCTTTCCACAGGTGACTACCAAAGTGACTGTGAGTGATATCTTACCAAGCACCAAAGCAGCAATTAGCTTCAAAATTCCTGATCACCAGTCTGGCAAGGTCTGTGTCATGCAATTTATGGAAATAAAATTGGTAACAAGTTTTAGAACCAAAAAAAAAAAAACATAATGGTCATTCTGCTTGTTGAAAATAATGATGGTGATGATGAGGAGGTTAACAGTTTCATTTCAGATGTCTTTATTGTTTTGGAAACTCTTAAACTGGGAATATTGCTTTCTAAAGAGATGATTTTAATGGTTAAAATATGAAATTGAGTTCAGAGGTATTGCAGAAATATTTTACATTTTATCTGCATCGCACAGCTGGATGTGCAGTATCTACATCCTCATGCAGCAATCAATTCCAGTATTGGACTGAACCCATCCCCTCTTTTGGAGCTTTCAGCAGCAATTGGAAGCAAGGATCTCAGTTTGGGTGGTGAAGTTGGATTTGATACGGTTTCTGCTTCCTTCATCAAGTACAATGCTGGGATTGGCTTGAATAGGCCAGATTACTCCGTGGCTCTTTTACTGTAAGTGTAGAGGAATCCTGATTTTCTTTGCTTAATTGTGTTTTTTATGTATGTGTTTTTATATTGTGTTTCAACATGAATATTCTGGATTCGAAACGATTACGGAAGTTTCCCCTTAACTCCTTGATGAGGGCTGTGCACCCTCAAGAATTCAAGATTAGTCAGGACTTTCCTCTCAGACACCTGGTGCCAATTAAAAAAATAGGGATTTTCTCTGGTTCAGATTTGCATCTGAGACAATCTCAAATTGGTTCAGTTTTATTACCTGCACTTTTACATAGCACCAGAAACTTGTCCCTGGGTGGGAGTACATGTTTTCAAATTGGGTTGGTTTTATGACCTGGAACCCGTTTGTGTGTATGCAGGACGGACAAAGGGCAGGCATTGAAGGCATCTTATATTCATTTTGTGAATCCTGTCAATGGAACGGCAGTTGCCGCTGAAATGACCCACAGATTTTCCAGCACTGAGAACAGTTTTAGCATTGGAAGCTCTCATGCGCTTGATCCACAAACTGTGGTAAAAACACGATTTTCCGACAACGGGAAAGTTGCGATGCTGTGCCAGCATGAATGGAGGCCTAAGTCACTGATTACTTTGTCCGCCGAGTATGACTCGAAGGCTAATAATGTGGCCCCCAAGCTGGGTCTTGCCCTTGCCCTCAAGCCTTGAGATGAGGCAATTGTTTTGATCGTGTTCAGGGCAATTTGAATTGAACAACTTTCAACTATTGCCTATTTCTTTGCCAAAATTTGAAGAGGGTATGCATTTACCCCTTAATTATTTTTGATAACCAAGAATTAGTTTTGGTGGGAAAATTGGACCCATTTTTGAAGGAGGAAGAGGCCAAAAAAAAAGAGGAGGAAAATTGCATTGATATTTACTTCTGTATTTGCCCCCCATGGGAGGGGGAAGAGATTTTTCAGAATGTGTAGAAGAATCGTTTTCGAGTCGGAAGTTGTGCCCGACGACTTGTTGGTATATTGTGTCGGGTGATCTAATTAACACCTTGAAATTAGAATAAAAACGAAACCTTTTTTATACCTTTTGGTTAATTTGTTCTTTCAAACGTTTCGTCTATACATCTAATGCGTATTGTTTCGTCGATGATATCATAATAGGAGGCTGCACGACTTCAGTCATGACAACTCAGGTGTTCATCACAAAGTATTTATTAATTGGAAATGGATAATATATCTTTTAGAAGAAATTAAAGAACTTTTTCTAAATTTAGAAGAGCAATTTAAGAAAAAGAGATTGCAGGTTGCATGCATGGCATAAAACCAGACATAGCCACTCCTCCATCATTTTTTTTTTTGTTTTATATAGATAATGATAAGTTTACTATCCTCCTACTATCTATTTATTATTTTTTTATGTATTTAATTTTTTTTTAATGATTAAAGATTTTTAAAAAAATACTTAAAAGAAAATAATACAAAATTTCAAATACACAGTAAGTACTAAATGGATAATAAGAGAGCAGTTATCCTATCACTATCTCTCTTTTTTTTTTTTTTTCAAGAAATTGTTATACTTTTTTCGCACCCCACAATATATTTTATTTGTAAAATAAATATAAAACTAAATAATATTAATCTATAAAAATTAGATTATTGTTTATTTTGTAAATATAATTATTTTCGATAATTTTTTTAATATCTGCATCCAGCCCTTCCCGTCAGTACTCAGATCCGCACCCGCGTACACGCAAAAGCCAATAAGATTCCTTCACTCTCCCGGGAAGATTAGAAAGAGAAAAAGATGTCGCACAGCGACACCGTGCCTCTCCACCAGTCCTCCCAATCGGACATCGACGAGATCGAGAGCCTCATCAACGCCAGTGTCCAATCCGGCCCCGCCACTGTCCTCCCTGCTCGGCCGCCCAGCCCCCCACGCGCCTCCATCCCCGTTGTCTCCTCGTCTCCATTCATACAGTCCAATCTCCCAGCACCGCCACCACTAGCCTCTTCCAACCAGAAGGTGCCATCTGTCCCAGCACCTGCTCCTCCGCCACCCCCCAGTATTGGGGCGAGCGGGTTCGGTCCTGTTCCGAACACGCTTACAGAACCTGTATGGGACACGGTGAAGCGGGATCTGTCGAGGATCGTGAGCAATCTGAAGCTGGTGGTGTTCCCCAACCCGTATAGGGAGGACCCCGGAAAGGCGTTGCGGGATTGGGATCTCTGGGGCCCCTTTTTCTTCATTGTCTTCTTGGGTCTAGCTCTCTCGTGGTCTGCTTCCGTCAAGAAGGTCTGGTCCTTTCCTTCTTTTCCTTTTTTGGGTTTAATGCAGTTTCCGAGCATGATTTAGTTGGCTCAGATTCAAGACTCAATAATGCTACGTGATTGAAAGGATGGTTAATTTTTTCTTAATTATATGTCTTGAAGGAAAACGAGGCAACATAATGAAGTTGATGGATGGATTTGGCTTTTTATATGTAGTCTTGACTTAATTATTAATTGTAGTTGAGGCTTGAATGTTATGTGGGAATGAAGCTTTCCCATGCATTTGTAACGGCAAATTTAGGCGTCGCAGTAGGGCTTTGGATGAACTTGGAAATGCGACTTGAGTTGAGTTTGTTCGTTAAACGGACAGCTTTAATAAGCCTCACGAAAGTTTTGGCTCGGCTCATATAAGCTAATGTAACTTAATATAACTATTTGTTTAAGTTCGTGTAGGTTTGTGCTTGTGGAATTCCATCTTTTGCGTGCTAGTAGTGTATGACATATGCATAAGTTTATAACACCTTGGATTGAGAATAGGAGGTTGGCTATCTACATTGCCTAGGATGGAGAAGTTCCAGCTGTTTAAAGTGATTCCAAATGATTTTTTTCATAAAACTAACTAGTCTTTTGAGTATAAGCACAAATGGTAACAGAGCCAATCTCAACTGAAAGTGTTGGACTGGAGTTGTCTCATTTATAATTAAATGACCTAATGAGGATGTCAAGCATTTAAGGGGGCATTTTAATATCTGAATTGAGTGTAAGAGAGTGGTGAATGAGTCTATGGGATCCCACATTATTAAGAAGGGAGAATTTCTATCAATTTGTAATGATTCTAACAGATTCCAATTGTAACCTTAACTAGTCTTTTGGAGCGTGCAAGTCCAGATTTGGCTTGGACTGTCCTTGGGTCATTACAATATGTGTTACTGCTAAGGCTGTTAATGCTGTTTGTTTGGTTGGCCAATGGTTCACTTTTCCTGAGTCACTCGCAGCAAAACAAGAGCATGGCAGATTAACAACTTAAGATATGAGATAAGGTTTGAGGAGCCATAAAAATGACTAGGGATATAAAGAACATATATCAATGTTGAGGAGGAAGGTAAATGTTGACTTGAGCTTTAGGTCATTCTTGGGTCAATGATATGTCCTCGCGGCAATCTGCTTTATAATGTGATGCTCAAAACTGTTATCACAAAGGGCCTTTCTTTTTAATGTCAAACTAGATGTGAAGGACTTTGAAGATTTGGGAAATGTGATCTATAAGGAATTTAGTTATATATATCTGTAAGGAATTTACCATGGCCTATTCAAATTTACTTGAAATTAGGACTGTTCATTCGGGCTGGATTTTTCCCAGCCAGGTCCAGAGCCCGAGTTTCCAAAACCTGAACTTGCCCAGTCTGGATATGAGTTTGAAACCTGGTACCTGGGTCTTTTTGAAGGACGATAGCCCAAGAGTCCTCAAAGAGAAGCTCTAAAACAAGCCTCGCACCAGTTACAAGCTCACCCGAACCCCAACTCCAACGAGCTCAACTCTTCCTCCCCCATTAAAGCTCTGCTCGAGTTCTAGACCAAGTTTGACACCATCCTCTCCAAGGACCGGAAACTCTCCACCCTCTCCCAACACCTCTATGACCTCAAAGCCCTCATTGAGACCCTCAAGGAATCTCGCGGCCACTACGGCCTCAAATCTTTCCTGGCCCGCCGGGTCTCCATCCACTCCATCTCCCAAGTTGCCGGGTCCATTGAGTCCAAAATTCAGGCCTGGATCAACTGCATGAGTATCGACACCCTGACCTGAGTCCTATGCGAGCAGCCTTTCAATAAGGACGAGCTGATCACACTTCTGACTCAGTTCAAGGATCATGTCTCCCAAAGTTTCAACCGCAAGTTGCAGGATCTAGTCCTCAAATCCAAGCTGTTCTCGTTGCTCGAATCGGTTATGTGCAACCCCAATTGTTCGAAGTGGGTTCAACTTGGAACCCAGGTTTTTAAAAACCCTCTATCATATAAACAGTTAAGAATAATAGACTTGATACGCAAGGTCCCTTGGGGCATCAACAACTACTGGGTTTTTTTAATATTCATCAACAGGCTGCTGCATTAGTAGTAGATCTAGGTCAGTATTGGAGCTAACTTATTAGGGGAGTGCTACTCCCACCGACATTCGGTACTGAAATTGGTACCGAATAGCGTATTCTGTTTTTTTTTTTTTTTTTTTTTT
>QEOT01003469.1:128453-145798 GCA_003123785.1 Pterocarya stenoptera | reverse complement strand
CCTTCTCCTTCGAGCTTTCAATGCCGATGACCCTAGATCTTAAGCTCCAATTAGTAAGCTTCTCATACGAATCAAGTTATTTCGAAAGATAATTTTTTTTTTTTTAACGAAGAAAGGTATTTTCTATTATGTAGGGAACAAAGAGAGTGATTTTGGTGTTGTAGAAAACAAATACTGGACTGTTAATGGAGCTTGAGATAAATCTTCTTTCTTCTTCTTCTTCTTCTTCTCTCCTTTGGTCTTTGTAAGCAAATGATATATTAATATATAAAGTCTTGTTTAAAAATCGGCTGAATATAAAACCCAACGCAGGTTTAAAAATGTGGACTAAAACTTCATTGAAAAAAAAAAGTCCTCTGACTCCAATCCATTTTATTGAAATCGGAGTCGGAGCAGATTTGGATAAGTTGGAGTCAAAATTTAGATTCGAACTCCGATTAAGTCGGAGTTAGAGCCGGATTTCCTGGATATCGACTTAGACAAAGTCAGTGCTCAACCCTACGAAATACTATTAACATTATGTACTAATGACATCTATATGTTGGTTGTGATGTAAAATGGACTTTTACAACCTCCAAGCACAATGGTCACTAACTGAAATGGAGGAAGAGGTTATTGGGGTGGAAGCGGATGTTTTGAATGCTAATATGATTCGGGGTAAAAGGTGTTTGATTGTTTAGTTATTGACCTCCAAGTATTATAATAGGGAGGCGTTCAAACAAATGTTAAGACGAGTGTGGCGACCAAGTAGATGAATGAATTTGCAGGATTTGAATTCAAAGTTTATTACTGTTGAATTTGCTGATCACAGGGATAAAGATAGGTTGCTTCAGGATGGGCCATGGTCTTTTGATAGCATATGATTTTTCTTAAGGAATTTGATGGATCACTACAAATGCAAAATCTGCATTTGACTGAAGCGGCTTTCTGGATCCGTCTACATGATCTACCATTAATGGGACGGAATGAAACTGTAGGAAGGATGGTAGGTGGAGCATGTGGGAGAGTTATGGAAGTGGATTTGTCGAATGGAGAGGTTGGATGGAGGGAGTTCATGGGGAGTTCATGCGCATTCGTGTCTGTGTGGATGTGTCTAAACCTTTGATGCAAGGGAAGAAGCTTCGGCTTGGAACAAATGGCCCTTATTGGATTCGGTTTTCTTATGAACACTTGCCGGATTTTTGTTATATATGTGGTAAGATAGGACATGCATACAGAGACTATTACAGGACATGAACGCACCTTTCCGTATGGTTAGTGGTTGCAGAGTGTAGGGCGTGGGAATAAAACAATAGAGCAAGGAAATCGTCGTCCGACATCCACGGTGACTCCTCCACATCTGGCGGTTAACAACGACGGTCGAACTAAGCATGGAGTAGTTATTATGGATTTTACGGAGGGCAATGTCATTGAAACAACTGTAATTGTAACTACCAAACTGTCACACTTGGAGGTGGCGAAGGACAAGGATGGCAGTTTCTTACGGGGAACTACAACTGCAACATCAAACCCAAAAGGTATGAAAGATACCTTGCATGAATCAGGAAACTAGAATGCTGAGAAGAGGGCGTTTGCTGTAGATGACGATGGGCAAGGTGCTGGTATAGGCTCGAAAGGATCTTTTTCTCATTTGGGCCAGGAGCGTACGCAGGATATGTGATGGTTGGCGGATTCTTTGGCCCATGAAGATACGGCCCTTGATGTTATGCTGGACGATGGAAATTCGAGCAGTAAATTGGGATCTGTTAGTGGAGAGTTCTTTGCAGGTTCATCCCAAACTCAGAAAGTAAAACCTAATAGTAAGCTATGGAATCATAAAGGGGTTGTGAAGAAGGCTTCTTTGTCTACTCCTTCTCATTCCCAGAGATGTATCAAACGAAGGAGTGAAAATGGTGGTTCGAAGATGGGTTTGAAAAAGGGTCGGCTACACCTAAAGGATGCTGTTGAGGAAGTCCTTCATGAGGTTCCAATTAATGTATCGGCAGAAGCTAGTTCCCAGCCCTGCCGACAGCCATGAAAACATTATGTTGGAAATTTCGTGGGCTTGGGAATCCACAGGAAATTCGAGCACTTCGTGATCTTATCACGAAAGAAGATCCCGATCTTGTGTTCCTTCAGGAGACGAAGTTGCGAGCACAAGCAATGGCCGATTGTAAGTATAAATTTGGCTTTATTAATTGTTTTTCTGTTGACTGTGTGAGGCGTAGTGGAGGGTTGTCGTTGCTGTGGAAAAGGGATTTATCTGTGACAGTTCGATCCTTTTCTCGATACCATATTGATGCTTGTATTCAAGACACAGATTTGGTCGAGTGGCATTTTATGGGTGTATATGGGCACCTTGATGCTAATTGTAGATATCTTACTTGGAATCTCCTACGGACACTATGTTCATCTATTGGTTGTCCGTGGTTAAGGGGAGGGGATTTCAATGAAGTGTTATATTTACATGAGAAACGAGGGGGAGGTCACGGCCCTATGCGCAAATTGAGAATTTTAAAAATGTGATCGAAGGTTGTGCATTGCAGGATTTGGGCTTTGAGGTTCCAAGGTTTACATGGTGTAATGGTAGAAGTGGTATGCAGAGAATTAGTGAAATATTAGATAGATTCTTGGGAAACCAACAGTTGTGGCAAGTCTTCCCTCAAGCAAGGGTTAGGCATGGTGTTATTGCACACTCAAATCACCTCCCAATTCTCTTTGAGACTGAGATGCTTGTATTTAGGAGTAAACAGAGAAGAACATTTCGGTTTGAGCTAATGTGGGTTGGAGAGAATGAGTGTGCACAAATTATTGAGAGGGAATGGAGTAGTGCTCAACCTAGAAATAAGATGGAGGATGTCTCAAAGTTGATTAATGGATGTGGGAAGAAATTGTCAATCTGAATAGGATTTCTTTTGGATATGTGCATGAAAAATTGGTGGAGGCAAGAAGGAGATTGGAAAGCCTGCAACAAATGGAGGATATTTGTCCTGATTCGAAAAGCATCAATGAGGCAAGAAAGGAAGTTCATGTTTGGCTAGAAAGGGAGGAAGTGATGTGGAGGCAAAGGTCTCGGGTTCAATGGCTCAAAAATGGTGATCAAAATACACATTTGTTTCACTCACATCCAAGCCAAATGAGGAAGAGGAACATGATTAGGAGTTTAAAAGATGAGAGAGGAGTTTGGCGTGAGGGGGAGGAGAGGGATTCTCTTGTGACTAACTTTTTCAAACTTTATTTGCTTCTTCTTTGCAGGGAGGACAAGATGAAGTGTTTAGGTGTGTTGATCATAGAGTCACGGTTGAAATGAATGCACAGCTTACCAGACCTTTTGCTGCAGAGGAAGTGAATGTAACTTTAGATCAAATGCACCCAACAAAGGCAGCAGGACCTGATGGAATGTCAGTCCTGTTTTATCAGTTCTATTAGCATATTGTGGGAGAGTCTGTTACTGCATCAGTGCTAGATTCACTAAATACTGGTATGATGCCCCGAGACATCAATCATATTGTCATTGGTTTGATTCCTAAGAAGAAAGTATGTGAGCAAGTTTATGATTTCAGGCCTATTTCATTATGCAATGTCATTTATAAGTTGGTATCCAAGGTCATTGTGAATAAATTGAAAGTATTCCTGCCTTCTGTTATATCAGAAACTCAGTGTGCATTTGTGAGTGGTCGGTTGATCACTGATAACATTTTGTTGGCCTATGAGTTGGTTAATTATTTGAAGAATAAAAGGTATGGAAAGAAGGGATTTATGTCTTTGAAGTTAGATATGAGCAAGGCATATGATAGAGTGGAGTGGGCTTTTTTGTAGAAGATCATGAAGAAAATGGGCTTTGATGAAACATTTGTGGATTTAATTATGGCTTGTGTTAATAGTGTTTCCTTCTCTATCTTGATTAATGGTGTTGCTCATGGTCCTATAATCCCTAATAGGGGACTTAGGCAAGGGGATTCACTATCCCCTTACCTTTTTTTTTCTATGTATTGAGGGATTAATTTTCCTTTTGAAGGAGGCTGAATGTGAGCAGCTTTTGAAAGGGATTAGTGTATGCAGAGGGGCCCCTATGATTACACACTTACTTTTTGCGGATGATAGTATCATTTTCTGCAAAGCCGATAAGGAAACTACTAGACATTTGGAAGTTGTTTTCGATAAATATGAGGCTACTTCTAGATAGAAAATTAATAGAGACAAAACAACTATGATTTTTTCAAAGAATGTAGAAGCTTCTAAGAGACAAGAGTTGATGGATTTGTGGGGAGTAAGAGGATACCAGCAATATGATAAATACTTGGGGTTACCTAATCTTGTAGGGAGATCTAAAACCAAAGCTTTTGAAAGTATTGAAAAATGAGTTTGGTCCAAGCTCCAAAGTTGGAAGGAAAAACTACTTTCCCAAGGAAAGAGAAAAGTTCTTACTAAGGCAGTTGCTTTTTCTATTCCCACTTATGCAATGAGCTGTTTTATGCTTTCTATGAGTTTATGCCATGAATTTGAAGGAATGATGGCTTGGTTTTGGTGAGGTCAACCAGGTAATGAGAAAAAAGTTCATTGGATGAGTTGGCAAAAGCTGTGTGTGTCTAAATTTAGAGGAGGTATGAGATTTAAGGATTTGCATGCTTTTAATATGTCTCTATTAGCTAAACAAAGATGGAGGCTATTGTAGCAAATTTTTAAAGCAAAATATTACCCAAATGTTTCTTTCTTTGAGTCAAAACTAGGAGTTAACCCTTCATATGTATGGAGGGGGATTTATGAAAGCAAGAAATGGCTAAAAGAAGGATGCAGGTTTAGAGTAGGGACAGGCCAGCAAATTCAAATTTGGAAGGATCCCTGGGTGTCGGGCTTCAGTATTTTAAATCTTGAGGTGCATGGGAATGGGCAGGTGGTTGTTGATGAGACTGCAACAGTCAATACTATTATAGATACAACCAGCTTTTCCTGGAAAAGACAAACTATATGGGCTCTCTTCAATCCAATGGTGGCTGATAACATACTCAAGATTAGATTATCTACACTGTCAGCTAGTGATAAATGGATATGGGGTGTGGAATCTAATGGCAGGTTTTCTGTTAGGAGTGTTTATAAACTGATAAAATCTATGAGTGCTAGTATGTGTGGTGAAAGCTCCTCAATGATGCAAGATAAGAAGCTATGGAAATGGGTGTGGCAGATGCAAGTACCTCGGAAAATTAAAACATTTGCATGGAAGGCATCCAAAGATATACTCCCTACACTTACTAATCTAAGGAAGAAAAAAGTAGCTGTGGCTGATGGCTGTTGTTTCTGTATGGAACCTGTTGAAGATGTTACTCATGCTCTATTGCACTGCCCCTTTATTCAAGCAGTATAGATGAGTTATTTTCTTGGTTTACAGACTTTTACTGTGTCTACAAACCATTTGGATACAGTTAGGTCTATTTTGCAATCTAGTACACCATCTGATTTGCTATTTGTGTTAAGTTAGGGGATTTGGTTTAGACGTAATAAAATGCAAATGAGAAAAATTATAGTAGATCCTATGGATAGTGCAGGGCATGCTTTGTCTCTGCAGAAGGCCTTTGCTGAGTTTGAATGGTTCCCTTGACTGGTTTCAGGGATTCATAAAGATGGAAACCTCCACCTAATGGTTTCTTTAAGGTCAATGTTGATGGTGCAATATTTAGTGAAGAGAGAAAGGCAGGTGTGGGTGTTGTATTGAGGGATAGTCATGGGAGGATAGTGATGGCAGCAACTAAAGCCGAATCTGCAGTAGATGGGCCTACTACAGTTGAGTTGATTACAGTTATGAGAGGTTTACAATTATGCTTGCCTTTGGGAATTCCAAATTTAGTGGTGGAGTTCGATTGTTTGCCTCTAGTTCAACAGTTCCAAGCTAATGTAATTAAAGAGGAATCCTATATACAAGAAGGCAATTTGATTGCAGAAGCAAAGCAACTGTTATCTCGATTCTAGCAAGCTGAAGTTGTATATGTTTCTAGATGGGGAAATTGGGTGGCTCATACTTTGGCAAGAAATGCTAGGCATGTATCTGATATTAATGTTTGGTGGGAGGATGTTCCTACTTTTGTTCATCAAGCATTATGGTTGATGTGAATTTATTGTAATGTGTTTTTTAATGGAAGTCTGTTTTTCAAAAAAAAAAAGGTTCTCTCTCTTTCTCTATCTCTTTTTTCTTCCGATTCTACCTTCTTAATTTGTTTGTCTTGCCTCATCTCTTTCTTTTCTTATTTTTTTTCTTGAGAAAATGTGAGAAAATTAAAGAGGCAGTCGAACCAGGATATAGCTTTCTTTGATTATCTTGTCTGGGCAGACAACGTATTACCCACTTTTAGACATCAATCATATTTCAAGGGTCAAAACCCTAGACACCTAACAACTCTATGGGTATTTTCATTGTTGATTATCTTTTTCTGTCTTTGGGCTCAAGACTATGTGTTCTAGGGTCTTAGAATTTCGTATATCCATTTTGTTTTCCTAGATTCTATCCAAAGAATCTAATGGAAATGTGCTTTAAGAGTCTGTTAGATCTTTCCCTAATAAAAATCCAATCTTTTGGTTATAAAATTTGGATTCTGGGCTTATTGACTGTGGTGGAGGATATTTTATTTGTTTATTTTATGGATATCCCATAATGTTGGCGTTGAATTTGAATTTAGGGATCTGCCCATGAAGGATGCTAAAGCTAGAATTTCCCTGATCGCCATTAAAGGTCTACTTCCAATAATGACACTTTTTTTTTTCACTTTTTTTTCCTCTTCTTTAAGACCAAGCATCTTTGATCTCTCACTAAAGTTCTGGGTCTTAAAGGAATGTTCATTGATTTTTTTGTTGTTGCTTTGAATGTATGAAAGGTGATAAAGTAAAGGCACCTCAGCAATAAAGTTTGAAATGTATGCGACTAAGATTGAACTTCTGTGGCAAACAATTTCATTTTGAAAAGAAATCAAAAATCCCATTTGCTTTGCATTCAAGGTCAAGAGATTGGCCGTAGGAGGGAGGCTTTGAAGGACTTTGTGTTCATATGTGGAAAGACGAAGGGAGGGATGTCATCGTTGTGGAACGATTCATGCATTATGAAACACATGGTTTTTATTTTTCCACATTGGTAGCCGACTCCCCAACGATTATGCTAGGCGACTGTATTGAGCATTTTTTTCAAATATAAATAAAAAAATCCTAAGACCCCTAAGCTTAATTCTTTTTAAGACCAACTCTAGCCACCACTCTTGTAGTCACTCTGCCTAGTGGCTGCAAGTAAAAAAATTATTTGAGTAATCACCATCAATTCGACTGCCACTCAGGGATACAGTGAGTGGCAATTTGAAATTTTTTAGAGGTCTTCAAAAACTTACTACAATTTGTTGAAATTTGGAAAGTGGTTATTGGAATTTGGCAAACTCCGATCGAAGATCGTTATAATCTTGTAGCTAGCAAGTTTTTATTTAAATTTGTTTTTTTTATATTCTTTTATAAATTCTTGTTTTAATTGCGTGTGTCATGTGACTCTATTTTATTTAACACGTAAATACTGATGTGGCACTTTTTTGTTGGAAGGTGTAGAGATGGGCTATATAAAGGGATAGGAGTGGGCAATATAAATAGATTATGAGTTTAACAACTTTTTCCCTCAGGCGTAGAGCGCTATTGGTTACATACAATCGGTCCTCACTACATTGAATTGATGGATTGGAATACAGAAGCTCTTTATTTAGAGGCTAGTCTAGGTATAATTAAAATCTTCAGATTAAACCTTTCGAAATTGGGCACCAGGTGTTACTCTTTAACTTAAGACTTAAGTTATTCTCAGGCAAGCTTTGGTCTAGGTGGTTTGGCCCATTCACGGTAACAAAAGTGTATCCATATGGTGCTATTGAAGTGCATAGTGAGGTCACTGATGCATTCAAGGTTAATGGGCAGCGTTTGAAGCCTTATCTTGCTGGTAATGTGATTCCTAAAGGAATTACTACTCCTTGAAGAATCCTACCTATGGTTGATGGTGTATAAGTCAAACTAATGACTATAAACAAGCATTTCTTTTGTTTTAATTGTTTTTATTTAAGTTTTTTTTTTTTTTAATAATGATGGTTGTGACCCCCATTTTTTTGGTTGTGCTGTGTAGGTTTGGATAAATCAAGCAAGAAGCTAGTTCGTGTTCAATTCAACCAGACCTTCGTTGTGTTCAGCCATGCTAAAAGTAATATGAACTCCACCAACAATTGTGATGAAACCCGATAACAATGATGGTTNGTTTCTTTTGTTTTAATTGTTTTTATTTAAGTTTTTTTTTTTTTTTAATAATGATGGTTGTGACCCCCATTTTTTTGGTTGTGCTGTGTAGGTTTGGATAAATCAAGCAAGAAGCTAGTTCGTGTTCAATTCAACCAGACCTTCGTTGTGTTCAGCCATGCTAAAAGTAATATGAACTCCACCAACAATTGTGATGAAACCCGATAACAATGATGGTTTAAAACCCCAAGATCGTCTAGACAAGATTGGTTGAGCCTTGACCCCTCACTTAATCAGATGAAAACCAAGACTACGAAGGATAGAAATGCCACACCAAGAAAACCTAAGAATCCCTCAAGAATCAAGGTGATAAGTTTGGTTGTTTGAATGCCACAAGATTAACTTGATAAGTTCAAGAGTTCTTTTAAGAACAAAGAGGATCATAAGACCTCACAATAATAATTTTCTGAAAAAAATATAATCTGTCCATTCAAATTCTAAATGCCCTTATATATACTTGGAACAACCCTCCAAGCATGGGTAATTTCAAAAGACATGAGAATTTCACAATATTATTGCCTAAAGAATTCCAAAAGACAAGAAAGTCTAAAAATTCGCAAAATCCGGTCAGCCTTGCACACCCTTCAGTAAAACAACTTTAACTTCCTCTAGAAAACTCCAAATTGCACATCGTTTGATGCGTTGGAAACTAGAGACATGAGGATTTCTAATGAGATATAGCTTGCAGGCTAATTCATCCAGAATCTTCCCAGAAAATTGTTTTAAATAACATGCTGGATAATGAGTTGGGTAATGAGTTGGCCTTTGGAATGATTGGGCTTAGTGGCTCCAGAAGTTCATGCTAATTAACCTCTTTAATTGTTTTGATGACATGGACTAAGTCTTGATTATTGTTTAAGTCCATCGTAGTCTTTTTAGAATCAGCCCAATTCTCTTGGATTAGCCCATTTAGTGCTTCCTTGAAACGTTTAAGTCTTGTAATTGGGCCACTAGGAAGTGCTTGTGCAAATTCAGCTCTATTCTCACATGTATGATCAGCATGTCCAACTCATTGGTTTGAATCATTCTCCCCCTCTTGAGAAGGATTTGTCCTCAAATCATCACCTACATTGAAAGGAGACAAATCAGCAACATTAAAGCTTGCACTAACACCATACTCACCTGGTAAGTCAAGCTTGTAGGCATTATCATTGATGCGTTCCACGACTTGAAATGGTCCATCACCCCGAGGTAAGAGTTTTGAAAGTCGTTTCTCCGAGAAACGTTCCTTCCTTAAATATAGACAAACTCAATCTCCTGGTTCAAACACTACTTTCTTGCATCCCTTGTTGGCTTGATGGACATATTGTTTAGTTTTAGTACTCCTTTCACTTTCAATGTTCAGCTGTGCCTTTTCATGAATCATCTTTACAAATTCTGCTTTCTTTTTGCCATCTAAGTTCATACGTTCACTCAAAGGTAAAAAAGTTAATTCCAAAGGTGACAATGGGTTAAAGCCATAGACAATTTCAAATGGTGAAAACTTAGTTGCAGAATGTATGCTTCTATTGTAAGCAAATCCAACATGTGACAAACAATCTTTCCATATTTTCAAGTTCTTTTTAAAGATAGCACGCAACAAAGAAGATAAAGTTCTATTCACTACTTCAGTTTGACCATCCGTTTGTGGATGACAAGTAGTAGAAAACAACAACTTAGTTCTCAACTTTCCCCACAAAGTCTTCCAAAAGTAATTTAAAAACTTTGCATCCCTATCAGAAACAATGGTCCTAGGAATGGGATGACGATACTAAATCGTTATGTTATTGATGGCTCGGTAGTCAACACACATCCTCCATGCTCCATCCTTCTTAGGAACTAATAACACCGGAATCGCACAAGGACTCATGCTTTCACGCACATATCCCTTCTCCAACAATTCACCTACTTGCCTTTGAAGTTCCTTGGTCTCCTTGGGATTACTCCTATAAGTAAGTTGATTTGGAATTGATGCACCAAGTATGAAATCAATTTGATGTTCAATCCTTAAGATTGGAGGTAATCCATAAGGTATCTCTTCGGGAAGGACATCTTCAAACTCCTACAAAAGAGAAACAATATTGCTCGGCAAAGCACTGATGAGATCATTAGTACATAAAAGAGCCTGCTTGTACATGAGTACAATAAGGGGCTGGTTGTGAAAATAATGCTCTCTTGATCTCACTTTTTTTTTTAAGGTAATTGAATTTTTCCTCTCTTGCTCTCACTATGGTTGAAATCCTCTCTTTCTTTTTCACTTTGATCAATGTTTTTCTCTCTTTTTTTTTTTTGAAACTCTTTTTTTTTTCAATTTCGACCTTCATTTCTTTTTCTTTCTTTTTTTTATTTGATCTTTGTAACTTCAATTGGTCCTCCCTGACCTGTTTTGAAGTCAATAGCACAAGAGTAATAGGTTGCCTTTTATGAATGGAAAAATACCTATTTGTGAATCCATCATGCGTAACCCTCAGATCATACTACCATGGTCTTCCCAATAATAAATGGCATGCATGCATAGGAACCACATCACAAAGTACCTCATCCTCATATTTGCCAATGGATAATGCCACCAACACCTGCCTTGTTACCTTGATTTCGCCACATTCATTCAGCCACTGAAGCTGGTAAGGGTAAGGATGTTTCAAGGTGATTAAGACCAATTTCTCCACCAAATAAGTGCTAGCTACGTTTGTGCAACTTCCTCCATCGATAATGACACTGCAAACTTTGTTATTTACAAAGTATCGAGTATGAAATGTAACACCCCGTATTTTAGTGTATTTTAATGAATGATTATTTTAATTAATTTAATGATTGATTCTCTAGTTTTAGTATTTTGGGAGTTTTAAAATATTATTTTATAATATTTTAAGTTGTGAAAATATTTTATTGGGCTTTCTTCTTATTAATTATTATTTCAGATTTAAATTGATCTTTGATTTAAATTGGTTCGTTTATGGGTTTTAAAATTATTGTTGTTTTATTTAAAGCATTTCACTGCGTTTGATTTATTTTAATTAGTGTTATGCAATTTAATTGCCTTTTATTTTAAAGTATGTTATTGTTGGAGTTTAATATTTTATTTTAATTAGTTTTGAGTTTATTTTGTTTTATTTAATTTACTGGTTTAAAAATAATGTTTTGAGGATCAGTTGTGACTCGAAAGTGGTGAGGATTGGACCTCATTTCTTTTCCCCTATCTTTTCTTTTTCCTCTTTCCTTTTTCTCTTCCTTTTCTTTTCTTTTCTTTCTTTTTTTCTTCTTCCCCGTCGGACCACCCAGCCCCCGCGTCACTCTCTCTCTCCTCTCTCTCACGTCCGATCGAGTTTAAGCCACCGGCGCCGCCTCCGGCCGGCCGTGGCCCTCACCGCCGGCACCACCGGCTTCCCCACCTGCCGGCGACCTACCCCTCCAAATCTCAGCCCACGCCGCGCCGCCGTTAGCCTCCGAGAGCCGTGCGAAGCCGTAGGCTTCTCCTCGCCGTTCCGCCGCCGTCCGGCCACCATTGGCCACCATTTCTTCACCACTTCTTCACCGGCCCAATACCAAGCTTTTCCACCCAAACCCAGCCCCGATCCGTCGCCGGAGCCGCCCGTGCGAGCTCCATTTCCGATTTGCTATTCTCGGCCTTAAACCACCATTTCGGCCGCCACCCACGGCCAACTTTCACTACCATTAGCTTCACCGACCTCAATAGGCCCTACCCTATCAATTTCAAGTCTTCGTTTGACTCCGTGCAAATTTGGGTTTACAGTGTATTCGGCCACAGTGTTTTTACACTGTGGAGTTGCTGATTTGGTGCTTCCAGTTCCTCCGTGATCCTCCGTAAATTATTTTAAAGCACTGTAAGTATTTCTCCAAAAGACTTTTAAGACTTTAATATATTTTTGCACTAACTTGTTTTATAAACTGTGAATTGGTTATCTGATTGAGCTGATAACTGTTGGTTGTTGATTTCATGGCATTGTGCACGCATGCGTGGGTGCGTGTGTGTTTTATAAAATTATATTTAAGGCTTTTTGGGTGCGTGTGTATCACCCCCAAGCCGAGATGGGATATTATCTCGGTGGAGCTCCTCTGGACACTCGGGAGCGGAATATACTGAGTGTCGTCCCCTGGGGCTTTTGCCCGGGACTTGGACGAGATGGTAGCGCTCTCGATCCGACTCCGTGACTCCTCGGGCTGGCGGGGGTCAGAGGATGCCTGGCTATGTACGCGGTGGGCGCGGAACTGGGCATCACTCATGTATCACTTGCACGGTCGTTACCCGTGGGGTGAAGATGGGAAGCCAGAGTATGTGGATGGTCCCTAGGGGAGGCCATGGTGCATACGGTTAAAATTGGAATTAAAGGAATTATTCCTGGATTTGTTAATCTGTGCCAAATGGTGTTTTTGGCGTGAGTGAGAAAATTGTGTTTTTGAGAAATGTGTTTTTCTCGGGTTTTTACGCTTGGGTCATCATGAGCATGCATAGAGTTGGTTGTTTAAATATATTTATTGTCTTTGAGTTTTCTGGGTTTTACTTACCTGCGGTTCCATTTTTGTGGAACTGTAGATTTCGATGCAGGTTTTGATGAGGCAGAGCCCGAGGATGCGGCTCCGCCTGAGGAGTAGGGACATGGCTATTTTTGTGTTGAAGATCATTTCTGTTTTTGTTTATTGTATTTTATTTGACTTGAAGCTGTTTTGTAAACAAAATTGTATTATGTTGACATGTGGATTTTCAGTACTCTGATATTGTATTAAACTCTGGTACTTAGTTATTTGACTTTACAGTTCCGCTGCGTATTTTATTGTACACGTGTTGCATTGCACACACTCAGCACATGTCGATGGGGTGCGTGAACGTGTTGTCATCATCCCGGGTGTCTCGATTTTCCGTGTGTGTCCGTACATGGAAGTTGGGGGCGCCACATGAAACAAGTTCTCTCTTTGGTTACTTTCTTCCTCCTTAACCTACACATTGAGAACTCGCCTTGCTACCAATAAATCTCCAACCACAGTATTTTGCTCATCATCGGCATCCTCCAAAGATGGCATGTCATCATCATCTACTTCTTCCTCACTCTCTGACTCAAGCTCTTCTTGGGCGTTTATCACCATCACTCTTTTGTTTACACACTGGCTAGCTATGTGTCCTCGCCCCTGACATTTAAAACACTTAATATCATGTGTTTTAGAAATTGAAGCCTCGGTGTTACCTGAAGTAGAGGCGGTCGTTGGTTTGGCATTCTTAGAAGGTTCAAATTTTGGTTTATTTTGTAGCTGCTCGTCCCTTTTTGGAACTGTCTTCCACAGGCTGGTGGTAGCCATAGGTTGTCACTTCCTAGCCAATCCCTTCCGTTTGAATTGTTCCTCCTCCCTTATGGCTTGATGCACCATATCCGTCAACTCAACATAGTGTTGCATCTCAACTATATCAGCGATCTCACGATTTAAACCATACAAAAACCTAGCCATGGTGGCTTCCCGGTCCTCTTCTACATTAGCCCGGATCATAGCTACCTTCATCTCCTTGTAATACTCATCCACACTCTTGGAACCTTGAATTAACCTCTGCAACTTTTGAAACAATCCCCTATAATAGTGGTTGTGTACAAAAAGCTTCCTCATAAGCATTTTCATCTCCTCCCAAGTGTGCACAAGTGTCTCTTTATTCCTCCTCCTATTAATATACAATTGATCCCACCAAACAATGACATAATCGGTGAATTCAATTGCAGCCAACTTAACCTTCTTTATCTCTGAGTAGTTGTGACAATCGAACATCATCTCCATTTTAGTTTCCCACTCCAAATAAACTTCAGGATCATTATCCCTCCTAGGCCTACCCGTCCTAGCTTCTCAATTCCCATACCCACGCTCAAATCTACCCCGGTTCAAATATGGCTCATCAAATTCCTCCTCTTCCTCAACATTCTGCCACGGAACACACCCACCTTGCGGCCTATTGGGGATATCTTGTTGCTGTCTCCTAGGAGTTTCTGCTTCTACCCTATCCAACCTCTCGTGAATAGATTCTAATTCAACCCTCAACATACACCTCATCTCCCCTAACAATGCTTGTATTTGGAGGTTCGAAATTACAGGTTGTTGAAATTCTTCGGTTGTGTCTTCTTCTTGATTATTGGACATGTTTACAATATGCAAAACAAAGTTAGAATCCTCACAAGCACACCCTCACGTGTTTCACTCAAGAATTGATACACTTGCACTCGTGTTTTCACTCTAAATGGCTTTTACTCTCTTATGGTCTCACACACTCTTGCATTTTTCTACTCTTTTTTGTCTCTTTAGTTCTTAATTGAACTTCAAGAAACTAACTCACAATAATCAAGCAACAATTCAAAAATAAGAAACAACCAAAACTCATAAAAAAGGTCAAGAACTTGAATAAGGTGAGAAACAAGATTGAAAAGAAGAAATTTTCTTATTGGAATAGTCTACTTTTCTTTTCTTCTTCTCTTTTTTTTTCGGATTTTTTTTTTCAATTCAGCAAGGAATAAGAAATAAAAACGAAAATAAAAGATAGAAAAACTTATCTTAGAACCAAAGCTCTGATACCGAATGATATGAACTCTACCAAAAATTTTAATGAAACCTGATAACAATGATGGTTTAGAATCCCAAGATCGCGTAAACAAGATTGGTTGAGCCTTGACCTATCACCTAACCAGGTGAAAACCAAGACTACGAAGGATAGAAATGCCACACCAAGAAAACTTGAGAATCCCTCAAGAATCAAGGTGATAAGTTTAGTTGTTTGAACGCCACAAGATTAATTTGATAAGTTCAAGAGTTCTTTTAAGAACGAAGAGGATCATAAGACCTCATAATGATAATTTTCTGGAAAAAACATAATCTGTCCATTCAAATTTGAAATACCCTTATATATACTTGGAACAACCCTCCAAGCATGGGTAATTTCAAAAGACATGAGAATTTCAAAAGACTATTGCCTAGAGAATTCCAATAGACAAGAAAGTCTGAAAATTTGCGAAATCCTGCCAGCCTTACACACCCTTAAATAAAACTACTTTAACTTCCTCTAGAAAACTCCAAATTGCACATCGTTTGATGCGTTAGAAACTAGAGACATGAGGCTTTCCAATGAGATATAGCTTGTAGGCTAATTCGTCCAGAATCTTCCCAAAATGATGTTTCAAACAACGTGTTGGACAATGGGCTGGGTAATGAGTTAGCCTTTGGAATCATTGGGCTTAGTTAGTGGCTCCAGAAGTTCATGCTAATTAACCGCTTCAATTGTTTTGATGACATGGACTAAGTCTTGATTATTGTTTGAGCCAATCTTAGTCTTTTTAGAATTAACCCAATTATCTTGGATTAGCCCATTTAGTACTTCCTTGAAACGTTTTGCTCTAAATCTTGTAATTGGGCTACTAGGAAGTGACAAAGGGTTTTGTGCAAATTCAGGTTCATTCTCACGTGTCTGATCAGCATGTCCAGCTCCTTGGTTTGCATCAAAAAGGGGAATATTAGTCTTTCATTTTTCTTTCATTTCACATTGAGGACAATGTGAAAATTAATTTTGGGGAAGTGAATATTTGACTATGCTGAATGCTGGTGCTGACTATGTTTGTTTGAGAAAGAAATTTTTTTTCTTCGAAATTTTGATTTGTTCACATTCATTCAACTTAATTGGTGATCATATCCACATCTTTCAAACCAAATTTTTATGTGAAAGATTAGGAGAAATGAACCTGCATTTGCACTTGTGTGAGACTTGTTTAGGATCAACGTTACACTTTTAGACCTTTTTTACACCTTTTTTTAAAATTATCAATAAAGAAAAAAGAATCTAATTATAATTACTGTTTTATTTGTAGCAAACGAATTAGCTAAAGTTGAACCTTATCAAATCACAAAGGTGTGTTGGCTACACTTTGATAAATGATACAAGACATTTGCATAAATAACCTTGTAAACGACAGTCATCGATACAAGCACGCATACATTCGTAATTAATTACTGATATTGTTATTTCTCAGAAAAGAAAAGAAAGGGAAAAAATAAGGATGCTCTGGTCATGGTGTGACTGGTGTCCAATTGTCCAAGGCCATGACAGAGCTGAGGTTCATTGGGCTCATGTAATCAGGAGATCCGGACATGATCTGCTCGACAATAATTCTATTCGCCTTTTCCGATGGATGGAATGGATCCCAAAAAGCATACTGGTCTCGGTTGGGGCACAAGTTGGAGACTTGAGTGCATAGCCCAATGCCATTGTAAGGTCCTTGCCCACAACAAGCTATCTTTGATGTTGTAAATCCTGCCGAAAACACAACATTAATGTCTCTTATATATGTTTCAAATGTATGATTTGATCTATTACGTACGAAAAAATAGCGTCTGTTCTTGTAGTGCATATTTTGGACATGCAAGATGTCAGAACATAAACGGGTAAATTAACATGGGAGGCTGGCTAGCTACCATACCAAATGCTTGAGGGTTGTTAACGAAATCGTTGTGCATGCGCTGTGTATTGGCAGCAATGAAGACATCTTTGCCAATTTTGGAATTGAGTTCTCTTATCATTTGGACAAGTTGCGGGTTGTACAAGGAAGCAGCTCTTTGGAGTTCAGCTGAGCATCCACCATTTGTGCCTCGCATGGCCAACTCTGCTGGGACACAACCCAGTGGTCCGGTACCTGTTACAAGAACCCTTCGAGCTCCCAGGTTGTATAGCGTCTGCGCCATTACATGACCAGGAACATTAATTAACATTTAAGAAAGCTAGCATGCAATTAAGAACCTGAATTAATTTTAAGGAAAATTAATATATACCTGTAAAAGTTTTCGGTACTCTGAGATGAGATACTTGACATAATTTGGCAGCGAATACTGGCGAGACCTCGCAGAATAGGGTACCAAGTAGTAGTTGTTTACAAAATCATTGCCTCCGACAGTGATGAGGACGAGGGCTTGGTTCACAAGTCTCTTGGTTCCTTCACTTCCAATCTGTGCACTCACTCGTCGCTGATATTCTTGGAAGTATTCAAGCTGTCTATACATTCTTATTATGTTTAGCTGCCAAAATTGAATCTTAATTAGCTTTTGGATATATATAT
>QEOT01003469.1:108710-127939 GCA_003123785.1 Pterocarya stenoptera | reverse complement strand
ATATATATATATATATATATATTAAATTAGGGGGTAAAAAATAACTACTGAAATCGTAAAATTAAGTACTATTAAAGTTTCCCTAATTTTGTAATATTTTATTGACCTGCTTAGAATTCACGTGTTTCTCTCATTCTTAATTATCTCCATTTTTTGCCATTAATTATGAACAGAGTTATATATACTAGATCTTCATATACCTTTAATGCGTTACATTAATTGAAACGTTCACACACTAGTACATGCATGCACGCAGATGTGAAGGATGTAAACAGAGTCTTATAAATTCATATTAATTATTAATATGAAATTAGTTTCTTTAATTTTTTTTGCTAATAATTTGAAAACTAGATGATAAACACAAGAATATGATTCTTAATATTACCAGGCCCCTTTGGACAAGAATAATTTTTACTCATCTCATTATGTACAACTAATAATCTTATTAGCTATTATTCATAAATCAATTCATCTCATTCCACTATCTAAGATTTAAATGAGCAGGTTTTAAGTTTAGTGACATTTGACAATATTATGAGCAACTCATTATATAAGTGGCTATCGCTGATGAACAGTAACATGATTCGTGTCTTTCATCCATTTTATTTTATGTATGGAAAACATTATGCTCACATATGATTTCTATCGAAATCTCTAACCAACCGAGTTTTTATTTTTTATTTTTTTTTTACTTAATAATTAAGTAAATATTTTTAAATGAATATGTGATTTTTTTTAATTTTTAAAAAATATCTAAATACTTTAAAAAAATAGTGAAAGAAAAAGTAAAAAAAATTAAAAAAAGAGGTGAAGTGTTTGGTAAAGAATTTATGTAAAAATTATCTGTAGAGCTAGCAACGTCTTTTATTTTTTGACATTTAGGTGGTTTAGGTGTAAGTCAGTCAATCTAGATGGGTTGACTGATGGAAGATGTAACTTGTGCCAGTCTATCTAGGATATAGTCTCTTTAGAAGTTATTAATACGATGATAAATAGTAATTAATAAAAATAATTTTATTATAATTAAAATTACAGTTTAGAATGAGACAGAATTTGATGACCAAAAGGGGATTAAATTTGGAGTATAGGACAGTGTACTTACCAATTATCGTGTAGAATGGAGTCAAGACCACAAAAACCATAGAAACAGAACTACTCCCATTCCTAGCTAGTCTGCCTGTCATCAACTACCTACAAAGCCTGTACGTACCTCAACCACTTCTAGGTTTCCTTTCAGTAAAAGCCGACTTGCTAATTATTACAATGGAAGAAATTTAGGCACGAAGATAATAATAATATATACAACGGCATTAATTGTTTCAGATGCCTTGTGATCTGAGTAAATGCTACACTTCAAAGACCACTGATTCTACTGAATCTACTTTATAAGAAAAACGATTGCTAATTCTTTGTAATGAAAATGATTATATACGATCAAAATTGATTTATTTTAATAAAAAATAATTAGATATAAATAAATAATTTTTTTATGGTGTCAATTGACGACTGATTTGGAGAGTAAGATTAAATGAAAATTTTATAAATAATAATAAGATAGTTAATTTGAATTGAATATTAATTTTTTGAATTTTGAGAAAGGAAACAGATAAAGTTAAATAAAAAATATTATAAAATTAAAATATTGTTAGAACATAATTTTATAATATTATTCTTGTTTAAAAATTTATAAAAGTTAAATTATTTTTTATTTAAAAAAGTTTTAAAAATTATAATGATTAGTTTGAAAAAATTATAATTATTAGTTTGATAATATTTATATTTGAATTATATTTAAAAAAGAGATAGATAAAATTATGATCATGAGATGATTAGATTAAAATTTTGAGATAAGATATATTTTTAAATAAGTCCTAAAGGGTAAAATAATTAAGCTGGAAGATTTTTTTTTCTAAGTTTTTGTATGGTGGGTATAGAGTAAATGCTCAGTACAATTAGCAAGCGATAATGAAAAGAAATGAACGATTGAGCTAAGTTTGCGGCACGACCTACAGCTACAAGCTGCTGCCTGATCAATCCCACGCATATTACATCGTACGTACTGACTAATTTGTTTTTGTACTATATATATATATATACATGCTGAGAAGTAAACCTACTTAGCACATAAAATGTTCTGTTTTTAA
Organism: Pterocarya stenoptera; assembly: GCA_003123785.1. NCBI lineage: Eukaryota > Viridiplantae > Streptophyta > Magnoliopsida > Fagales > Juglandaceae > Pterocarya > Pterocarya stenoptera. The sequence goes on along the minus strand of QEOT01003469.1, from coordinate 125,795 downwards.
TTAATTGAAATAGAAGGCTGCTTAATATTTATATTTAATTCTCATGTGGCTATAAAAAAATTGTTTATTTGTGACGAATTATTTATGATAAGAATGATTATTTATGATGAATATAAACTAAAATAATTATTTTTATAGAAAATAATTCCACACAAATAAATAATTTTCTTTATAATGTGTTGTTTTATCTTAATTTAATTCAATTCCGGCATATAGTTGTGATGAGACATAACATTATGGCATTATAATTAATGAACAGATCATGACTTGTAAGCTGCTGCTGATGATTGACGTAGCCAAACCAGAAAGTTCGGCCAACAAATTATGCACCACAGTTATAGGTGAGAGTATTGAAGTAGTGCTACTGGGAAACCTGCTTCTAGATCTCCTTTTTTGTTTCCAATTTCTAGTGATCTTAATTCACATCTTCTTTAAATGGGAAGATAGGTGGACACTTACATTTTCAGGCTCTTAAATTCACATGAGCATGCATGCAGTAGTATTGATCTTCACGAAATTAACAGTTACAGCCTGGACTATCATCTACTTCATCACGTAAAGAAAGAGGAAGGAAGGTCTAGATCTCTCTGTTTTTTTTTTTTTTTTTTTGCCTTTTCTGGTGGCAGGCCATGCAGTTATTGCTCACATGATACCTATGGCTACGGCAAATAATTATTATTGAAAATAAAGCCATTATTAATGGACGAGCAAAGTAGTGCAACCAGTAATTTTCATTTTCATTTTCATTTTCATTTGCGTACGTACTCATCATGAAACTGAGGGAGGCTCTCCTGATCATCATCGTCTATCTGTATATGATCAGTCGTAACAGCGGGAATCTGCGGATCGATCGAGGAGCGACGTCAATTAATGCCAAAAACAAAAAACAAGAAAAAAAAGTGCTACGATGATAACGGGCTGTATACGTAATTAAAGATGAAATTTAACGTGTTTTGTAACGTACGTGCGGTGCCGGCTTTCCACTTTCGTCCATTCGTATCTATCAAATTATGCTTTTATTTTTTATTCGATAAAGTGTTTAGATGATGTAATTTAATTTAGAAAATAAATTTTAAAATTTTAAATTATTAAAAGTTAAATTTTTTCATTTAAATGATATGGATATTGTATTTCACCAACGAATTGAGAAAATAGATAACTTTTCGAAAAATGACACTCTTGGATATGCGCCATGAGTTTACCGTTGATTTTTTTTTTTTTTNGTTTGAATTTAAAATTCACTTCAACTCATCTCATCTCATCATTATAATTTTCTCAAATTCTTATATAAAATATAATAAACAATATAATTTTTTAAAATCTTAAAATAATAATAATATTAAAAAATAATATTTTAATAATATTTTATTCTACTATTTATAAACTATCTCTAACTATTTCTGCATCCAAACCACCTAATTGAAATATCAAGTAATTAAGTTTTGGATTAATCTTATGGGTATCTTAAAAGTCAACTTGATCCTTTTTGTTTTCAAAACTTTTTGCTTGCGGTTTTTACAAAGATCAAACTTGTCCTTGCACGTATATATATTATTAAAGAGGAGTGCATTAGTTATAAAAAGAATAAATAAAAATAACGAAATGATGTTACATGATATGATACTTTAGATTATAAAATTATTTTTATCTTAATGTAGATTTAACTCATGATCACATGATGAAATTATGTTACATTGTGAATTTACTTTTATATAATTCATGTATTTATAGACACTACAACAGAAATAACTTTTTGGGATAAAATTTTTTATCCTAAATTATAGTCATTTCGTCTCAAAAAAATTTTTAAGATAAAAAAAATTCGTCCCAAACTCGTCCCAACAACACTGTCCCAAAAGATATAGTGGGACGAAAATCACCATTTCATCCCAAAAAATATCTTTTAGGACGAATTTGATGGAAACCGTTCGAACGGGAAAGCTTTTTTGTCACGGTTGAAATTTGTCTCAAAATATCGTTCGAAAGGTATTAATTAACGTTTGAAGGATTTAAATCTACGTTCGAACAATAAAGACATTAGCTATACCCGTTTGAACGGTAAAAATATACTTTCCGTTCGAACGTCAAACGGATGATCGAATGGCATAAATATAGATTTTCACTCGAACGTGGTGAAATTTTCATTCGAACGGTACAAAAAGAAATAGAGTTCGAACGTTAAAGTGGGAGTTCAAACAATAACTATTTTATTTAAACTCAATAATAAAAAACTAAATTGACATTCATAATTTTTGAAAAAATACATTAGAAATTGTTTAATAGTCACAAAAGTTTTATAATAAGTGCAAACTAAATAAACAACCATAAAACTAGCATTGTTCATACATAACTAGACAATCCCAAAATGTGTACATAAAAAACCATTAGTTGCTTGGAGGCATGTACTGTTGCATAAGCTACTGCATTTGAAGTTGCGTCTGTCTCATGAACTCTTCTTGTTGTTCTTCATGTTATTTGAAACGTATCTCCATGTCTACTTGTTTCGCCAATTGAGCCTCTAATTCATGCTGCCTTGCAGTCAATTCTTCAATTTTGAAATTCGCATTCTCTAACGCTATAGAAGCCGTAGAGGCAAACCCGGAAGAAGAGGAAGAAGGTGAAGGCTTTACACAGCAACCCATATCCCTTAAATATCCTAAACGTTGACCCAGGACTTATGTAAAAATATCAATATCACTTGTTGATGAATTTTGATCTGATACAGATTCAGCATGAAGGGCAACCATTTTATCCTAGACATATAAAATAAAGAATTAATATCGTCATAAATATTATAATATATTTAATTAAGGTTATAATACTTACATAATTTTCACGAGTATCAGGATGAGTCCACTCTCCATTACGATCAGTGTGCGATGCAGCATATAATTTTGTCAGATCATAATTGGTATCTGAATCTTGCTATAATAAATATGTGTTAAGATATAAAGTCATTATGATTTATCCAAACAATTAACTATATACAATAAAAAAAATAACAATACCAATTTCTTAGAAAGACGATGGAAAGATCTTGAGCCTCCATGATGATTAATCTTCAATTTTGACCTATTTTTTTTGTTTATAAAACTTCGCTCCTGCAAAGAAATTGAAAAAATTATGAAGTAAAATAACAAATCAGACAAGTAAAATAATTAATTTAATTATATCTGATATGATGGATCCTCAAACATGTCACAAAGTTTTTCCCACTCAGAAGGTCGGACATCTTGAAAGGGATGTTGGCATGCATCTTCCTTGCTCTCAAACTTATTATAATGCTCATGACACCTCGCTTTATATTTACAGAATGAATTAATCATAAGCTCTTCCACAGTCTTACGCTCCTCTCTCCGACCAAAATTTAATTCAAAATCATCCTTGAAAAATATAGTCACAAACATATTATCATTTATAATATTCTAAATTTAAGTAAAATATAGAAATATATTCTACTAAATCAAAGTTTTAAATATTACCAAACAACGCTTCTTGATAAGTTCTTTAACATCTTGGGGGACTTTCTTCTATGAAATCGTTGCCAAAAGTGCATAAGTTTGTGTAAGAGCACCCAGGAATGTTAACCTTGATCTTACCCACCTTACGATATTTTTCCAAAGTCACGCCTCTAGTGGTGCCTCGACCTTGACGAGATTGTACTGTGGACTCTATAAAATATAACATTGTAATCAATCTCTATTATATGTCTATCATACTACCTTAATTAATAATTTTTATGAGTATTAGATTTTTACCTTGTTCTGTAGAGTTAATCTCTAATGATGAGTCTAAATGAGAGCTAGGAACAGATGGAGATGGATTGGGAACTTCCTTCCTCTTTGGTGGCATAATTTCAAACCACTGATACATTCAATAAGTAAAATATTTGTCATCAAGTGTAATGTTAACACATAATTGGTCAATCGTAATCTGTATCAGTTTCATTTGACAATTCGCTCTTATCATCTGTAGATACTTCAGATGATTCAACATTTTCCTCAGTTATCGTATCAACAATTTCAGCTTCAATATCTTATCTATTTAATGGAATCATCTCGTACTGGCTCAAATCCACAAACAAATTTAAGGCGGGTTGACTCTCTTGGTATCCTTCTTTAGTATAGGGATTATCTTCTTCTTCATCTTGTCCTTCTGCCTGAGGGATAACATTATATATATTTCTTGGAGAATATTTTTGTACTACTCGCCATTGATATCCTAACTCTGGATCATCTAAGTAGAATACTTGAGATGCTTGAGAAGCCAAAATAAAAGGATCATCTTCATATCATTTTTTTGATGTATTAACACTCAAAAAATATTCATCATCACGGATGCCAGTTCGAGGATTGCTTAAATCCCACTAATCACACTTAAACAGATACACCGCAAGCTCCCCCAAATATTTCATTCCAATTATATCGACAATAACCCCATAAAAATCAATGTTTTCTCCATCATGACTCCCTTCGACTAGGACATCACTATTCTGGGTTTTCCTATAACAATCCCGATCTATTGTGTAATACCTACTTTTTCAAAAAATACATGCAGAATATTGAGCAGCGCGTCTCGATGGGCCACGTGCCAATGCATATAGTTCATCTGATATATCGTTTGGATTATTTGCATGCATTTGTACAACCTACATATTGAATAAAGCATATATTATATCAAAATTTACATCAATATTTTTTTATTGGTTATTGAGTAAAGCATATGTAATGTCATTACCTGTTCTTCAAACCATCTCGGGAACTCCTCTTCATGTTTCTGGTTTATATCATTTACTCCTAGTTCCTTTAGCACGTTAATATTATCACTGAAATTGATGATTATCACAAAATCTTTTATATTCTTATAATTTTTTTAAACTAAATGAGCGAATTTACTTTAAAAAAAAGTTATAACTTACTTCAAGTAGTTCTCTATTTCAGGGCAATTGTTGAGCACATACCATTGAGCTTTCTCGAACTTTCTTTTACACAAGTCATAACCACGCACAGTACCCATTGGATGTACTTGTTGGGAAAACACAGAAAATACATTCTGCTATCTTGTTTAGTCAACGTCAAAATTACTTTCCGGTCGATTAAACCTAGTGTCAACTCCATGGAAATATTTGGAACAAAATGTATGCCACTCATCGTCAATATAGATCCTGCAATTGATCCTTCTGGGCGGGCCTTGTTACCCACTGTACATTTCAATTTTTCAAGAAACCGTTCAGTGGCATACATCCATCTATATTGAACTGGTCCTGCAAGTCGAGTTTTATGTGGCAAATGAACGACTAGGTGAACCATGACATCGAATAATAACGGTGGGTAAATACTTTCTAACTTACACAATATTATGGCAATTTCTCGTTCCATTCGATCCAAAGCTTCCACATTCAACGTCCTAGCACATAAGTCTTTAAAAAATGCACCCAACTCAGTCAAAACCACGCGCACATCTCTTGGCAAGTACCCACATATACCAATAGGCAAGATACGCTGTAAGAATACATGACAATCATGACTTTTTAATCCAGTTATTTTCCAATCATTTATTCTCACACACCTTGCTAGATTTGACGCATAACCATCCGGTAATTCAATCTTCATTAGCCATTCACAAAATGTAGCTCTTTCATTCCTTGACAATGTATACAACCCCATCGACATGTAGACAGACGAACCATTTTCTTGCAATAGCATTTTCGGTCTATTCCCAATCGCTTCAGATCCTTCATTGAGTTTAATGTATGCTTTATTTTTCCTTCAATTGACATCAATGTTCCCAATATGGATTCGCATATATTTTTTTCAATATGCATAACAGCAAGACTATACTACAATTTTAAATTCGACCAGTACGGGTGTTCAAAAAATATACTCTTTTTGGTCCAATTCAACTTATTCGTGGCTCATTTTCTCTTTCGTTGTTTTTTACCAAATTCATTATAACCAACATCTATAAATTGCGCAAGTACATCTTCGCCAGACAAATATGGTGGAGGTTGGCCCCATTCAATAGTTTCATCAAACATTCTAGAATTTCCACACCATCTATAATCACCAGGTAAAAATCGACGATGCCTTATGAAACATAATTTCCTCCCGTACGTAAGCCATTCAGATTTGGTATGTTTGACAAGTTAGACATGTCATTTTTCCCTTAGTACTCCAACCAGACAAGTTTCCATAAGCGGAAAAATCATTTATTGTCCATAACACCGCAGCATGCATCTTGAACGACTTGCCTATTGATTAATCAAATGTGACAACCCTATTCTCCCACAAATCTTTCAATTCTGCAATTAATGACTGTAAGTGTATGTCTATATCATTTCCCGGTGATCTCGGACCTGGAATAAGCAAACTCATCATAAAATATGGATCTTTCATACACTTCCACAGTGGTAAATTATACGGCATAAGTACAACTGACCAAGTACTATGAGTAGTACTCATGTTCCCAAATGGATTAAATCCATCTATTGCCAACCCAAGTCGCACATTACGCGATTCTTCAGCAAACCATGGATGGTCCTGATCAAATTGCTTCCACACTTGAAGTCAGCAGGATGTGACAAAATATCATTGTTCCTTACTTTGCCTGATGAGTGCCATGTCATGTCAACAGTCGTTGCGCGTGACATACATAATTGTTGTAATTTAGGTATTAATGGAAAGTGGCGTATGACCTTTTGCGGCACATTTTGCTTGTCTGATGTCCATCTTGATTCATGGCATATGGGGCACTCGTTCAACTGCTCATTCTCTCGCCAAAATAATATGCAGTCATTCTTACATGCATGTATTAGGTTGTAATCAAATCCGAGTCCTCGTTTCAACTTTTTTGCTTCATAAAAGTTACGAGGTAAAGTATTGCCTTCGGCAGTGTCTCTTTAAACAGCTCAAGTAACATATTCACAGTCTTAATAGATAATCGACACATTGATTTTATGTAAAGCAGTCTTACGGTAAATGACAACTTACTGTGTCTTCTACATCCTGGATATAGCTCACACTGTGAATCATCCCACAATCGTGCAAAAGTGTTATGGCCCCCATCATTTGAACTTGATGTGTCCGCATCACCTTCATCCACAAACATTCCTGCACCGATGTCACTTAACATTTGCTCCATATCCTCATCATATTCATCTCCAACAACCTCTAGTTGTACATCTTCATCAATCTCGTCTTATTCATATAGAGCCTCATATGAAGTTGGATATGGTTCGCCGTGTAAGACCCAATCAGTATAACTATTGTCAATACTTTTGACAAACAGATGCTCTCTCAGCAAGTCTATCTTATGAGAACGCAAATTCCTGCATTCTCTGCATGGGCATCTAATACGCCCATCACTATCACGTGCACCCAATGCGAATTCCAATAATTTCTTAACACCTTCAGCATATACATCATAGTTTTGACTCAATCGATCGCTAACTTGCATCTAACTATTATCCATGCCGACTATATTCATTACAAATAGTCACGTATGCATCAATTGAGATTATGTATCTATCATGTATCAATCAAATAGTATGCTACCTTTCACCGGGTAGTTGGTCCTATCCCATTCGAATTGTAAGATCATAGTCACCAACTTATGATCTATTATTTGTCACGTCCAACATCGGCAACATCTCCCCATAGTTCTCCAAATATGTTCGTTTGGTTATGTGCACTGATGATTAACACGTTGTTGCACCGTGACAGAAACTGCATATCCAAAGAATAAGGGATGAATCTACCAAAATCGTAATATTAAACGATAACAGATATAGTTCGATAGTTTGCGAGAATGATCTTATAATCCCAAACTGTCAACTCTTGACAAATCAAGAGTTATCAATCAAGCATTCATCTGGATTGATAACTCTCAAATGAGTCTAAGGTTCATTTTGATGAAATACAAATAATGCAAGATATGCTAACATATGTCAGACAATAAGAACATATTATTTATACAACAATACAACAACAACATCAAGAACATTAAATCTTAACTATATTTATTAAAATTTTCCAAGATTATATAGTATTTTAATTAAAATACAAAATTTCATAGTATTTAGAATTAACTATTTCAATATTATTAAATCTTAGCTATATTTGTTAAAATTTAAAGATTATGTTGTATTTTAATTAAACTACAAATTTTATAGTATTTAGTATTTACTAACCGTTCGAACGTGAAACAACAAGGCGGGAATAATTTCCCTCCTAAAGTTTCACGTTCAAACGCTTAAATATTACGTTTAAACGGTTTGCTAAATGTTTAATAATATTTTTTTTACACTATATTATTAAATAAAATAACAACATTAACATATATAGACATATTAAATGATACTATAGTTTAGTAACATAGTAATATCATATTATAATATATAGTCGAGCATATTATATATTACATTATAGTAAAGTATATATGAATATATAATATCATACCAATTAAGTTATAAGTAACATATATATAGTATCACTATATTGTCTATCTATAGTACTAGCTAGCATATATATAAGTGTCCTCTAATTGGTGGACTATAACTAAAATATAGTATGTCAATATATTAGACTATAGATAACATATATATTGTATCATATATAGTATCATCTAATTAGACTATAATATCATATTTATTATAGTATAGTAAAGTAAAATACAATATATATTATTAACTATATATATCATATAAGTAACTATAATATATAGTACTATAGGTCGATTAATATACCGTTAATATAAACTAATTATAGTATTTATTAATTATAGTATCATATATATATGCAAATTATATATATATATGTTCACCATGATATTTATATAATGTTATAACATATATACTAGTATATAATATAGTATTGATACTATATCACATAACTCATAGTATATTATATATATAGTATACTAAACATAATAACTATATATTATAATATACCATTAATAACATATAAATATAAGAATATATATTATAATATATATAATAACATAAATTATATAGTATATTGTACATACTAATATATATTGACTATATTATAATACCGTTCGAACGTATTAACTAACCGTTCGAACAGTATTGTATATATAACTTGTCCCCGACGCCCATTTTCACGGATACCGAACTCTCTCAAAATCCCAAACCGCTCACAAAACCTCTATCTCTGCCGTTTAACGCCGCCGTTGCCGCCGTGAATAGTACCTAGTTGTAGCCTCCAACTCTAAGCACCGGTATCCTTTTTTTCTAATTATGTTATCGTTTAAATTTAGGTTTTTGATGGATTATTTGTTTAAATTTAGATAAATCAATTTTTCCATCAATACTCACCGTAGATTTGCTTAAATCTGTTGGAGGAATGTTTATTTAAGTTTATTTATGTTTTGTTTGTTGAAAAATCCATGGAATCGAAGGATTCCATGGATTTCAATGGCTGAGTCGACTCAGCGTCGTCTCCCTGGACGATTCGCATACCGTTCGAATGCTTTGTAGGCCGTTCGAACGCTAATAGCCAAACATATTTATTTTTAACCCGTTCGAACGTTGTTTCATACGTTCGAACGGGTTAACCCAAACACCTTTGTATACCGTTCGAACACTATTTTAAGCGTTCGAATGATATAAATTTAAAGATATCTTATATTATAATTTAATGTAATAGGAAATTTTATCAAATTTTGTTAAATATTATTATTATTAATGTTTTATTAATAAGCTCTTAATTAATTGTAAATTTCAGGTTCATTATAATGTCTTCTTCTAGGACGGGACGTAAGCAACGCAATATTGCAGAGACTAGTATTAATCCAGCCAGGGAGAGGACTGTTTCACTAGAACGACAGGTGAAGATGTCTGACTTCCAGAGTCTTGTCTGGGAGGGTCATTCCCTGCCATCAATCTTCAGTGATCGTGGTTGGAGACCTATCTTAGATATAAAGGAATCATGGGAGACTATATCCTATATTGACATTATTTCTGAGTTCTATAGAGAGCTCGGTGGTGCCAGTCCAGATGATGAGGGGGCATACAACATCTCTGTTCGAGGAGTTATAGTCGTATTTTCACGAGATCGACTCACTGAGCATCTCGGTATTCCTAAGCTGCCAGATGCATATCCGAACATGATGCCTAGAGAGTCTGATCCTTCAGCTGAGGCGAAGACAGCTGAGGATGAGGCACCAGCTTATGCAGATGAGGTCGATGCCCTTGCTGATCATGAGGTGATGGATTTGGTTATTGGTCCAGATGCTCCCATGTATGACAGGACGAAGAGCATCAAATAGGCAGATTTATTTCCATTCTTCAAGATCCTGAATTTGATAATCGCTAACAACATTAACCCTCGGCAGCACAAGACAGAGGTTGGCCTTGATTGGACGAAATTTATGATACGGGTTGCTCGTGGCATTCTTATCGATCTATTGGGGTATATATTCGATAGGATTTGATCAGAGTCCCGGTACATTTCGACAGATATATTGCCATTCGAGATCCTGATCACCCGATTTTTGTTATTTGTCCGTGTTATGCCTGATGTTGCCAAGCGTAAACAGCAGTTGATGGGACTGATCAACAGTACCACCCTCTCACGCAGCACGAGACACTCGAGACTGCGTCTTCATGGACAATATCCAGACCCCGTTGATCCTCAGAGAGATGCACAGCCAGGAGGAGATCATGGAGTACAGGCCGAGGCATCAGTACACAACACTACTCGTGAGGACATGGTCGAGATTGTGCGTGCAGCGATCAGTGGACAGACATCAGCGCTGATCGATGCAGTGCGTATGGAGGTCCGTTCTGCTGTGTCTGAGTTTCGTACTGAGATTATTGGTAGCATCTCTGACTTACGTACGGAGCTTGATGCCATGTCGGTGACTTAGGTCACCATTAGTACTCGACTGACACAGATAGAGGAATGTCTAGTTGCAGTCGAGAAAGTGTACAAAGACATGGGGTCTTAGTATTTTCTATCTTTTATTTATTCTTGTTTTGTTTTTAGAATGGACAATATTTAATGTTTTGCAAATTTAGTATTTAATTATGAATTAGTTTTATTTTATATTTTCTGAACTAATTATTGATTTATATTATTCCTATTATTTAATTGATAAATTTCTTATAATTATGAGTTAATATAAATATAATTCTCTTAAAAATAAAAAACATATGCTCACTATTCGAACGGTGAAAAGTGCACATTCGAACGGTGTAGCAATTTCCCATTATAATGATATTACTTAACGTGCCAAAATTTTCGTTCGAACGCAAAAATTAAAGACTTCGAATGATGACTCATTACCGTTTGAACAGTTAATTTATCAGGGACGAATATTTCGTCCCTAAACATACCGTTCGAACAGTGTGCATCTTCCGTCGTCTTTTTGGGACGAAATATAAAATTCATCCCTAAATCTCACTTTTTGGGATGATTTTCAATTCGTTCTAAAATAAAATCGTCCCAAAATCTCTTTTTGTTGTAGTGAGAAGTACTGCTACAGTTACAAAGAGATTTCACAAAAGTAAACTTACAAACTGAAATGGTTTCATATGATATATTAAATCTAATAAAAGTATCTTTAAAATTTGATGTATCACATCAAATTATATTAATTTATAAGTTTACTTTTAATAATTTTTTTTTTTTTTGTTTAATGTCTGTTGCATTTTTCATATATCTTCTAATGCGACAATTGGCCTTTCGGCCGAATGGCATTAGCTACCCATGCATGAGACCATTGGATTCATTATTGGGGGCCGGGGTTCAAACCTCTCCCTCCCCTCCCCTCCCAATCTCCCCAACTACTAGACCTGATAGTACTTAAAAAAAATAGCAAAAAAGGAAAAAAATATTGTAGATGCAAAGTGATTATGAACTTCCTTATGCTTTACTATTATTTTTTTATTCTAAATATTTTTAGTTTTACGTAATTTTAAGAACTCTATCATCTTTTTATTATTATTATTATTATGCCATAGATTTTGTAATTTAATATTTTTCCGATTTCACTTTTTCTTTGCCCTCTAATTTATGTTCTTCTTTTGACTTTTATTTTTTATTTCATTTTATTTTGTAAATTTCTCGTTTTTAATAGTGTCCTTTAATTTTTTTTTTCTTTTTATACTATTTCTTAAATCTTTTTCTAACATTTTATATATTCACAAAACGGACACAATATGTCCAACTACACTACACGTGTAGAACTGGTATTAGTGTTGATATATTATTTCTATCAATGTACTAATGAAATTATGACGGGGAAGCAAGTTTATTATTATTATTATTATTATTATTATTATTATTATTATTAGGAGTTGAAGGTTTATGTTAACTATGTGTTTCGCACACTGGGTATTGGGTTTAGTTACCTGTAGCACATAAAATATGAGGGGCTCGTGGTGGAAGGGGCATTTCCGATGTCTAAGTTAGTTTTTCATTCTTTAGGGAGAGTCTTAGTAAGCAAGAGAGTATGGAGAGTGATTCTAACTTGGTGCACGACCTTTATACTACCTACTGAGGTGGTCCCCTATATGCAGCGTCAACGATGCTTGTCTTTCGTACAGGAGCTCACATTGTCGCCTTTGATGGGGTGTGACCTTCTCGGGTCACATCCTTGCAACAGGTTACTGAGTGCGGCCACTTCCCACGCGCTCTAGTCAAGGACAAGAGGTTGTGTCGTGCACCCTGTCAGGGACAGGGCGCTTCACCATGATCCCTGTCCGCATGTCATGTTAGTCCTTAAGGGCGGCATGGCCCTATAATTACATGTGTGTGTAGAGTAGTGTAAAAAATGACGACGTACCATCATTCCACGTCTACACCTTTCCTGAGTGATTGGGCCTCTTTCCCCTTTCCTTGACTTGTGGGCTATAACACCCCACATAATTACCCATTAGGATTAATCTTTAATCTCCCTTAGAATAAGCTTATAATACTATATTATATTTTGGACTTATTATATCTTTTTTAGCATGAGAGTTATTATTAAATTTTATTATTATTCTATTTTTTTCTCTTTGGGAGTTAGTTAGGTTTGTTTGACCCATTAAACTAAGGCATTAGTGGTTAAGCTTGAGCGGTTTAGAAAGCAAGCCCATTATTACTCCACTTAAGGTCCTTTAAGCTTTGAATGTTATGGGCCAAAACTTAGAAGCCTTATAAGAGTTTGAGTCTTCGTGGGTTAGCCTTAAAAAGACTTGGCCCAAATGTGAGGAAGGCATAAAGTCTTTTGAGCTTAATTTGGTGTTAGCTTTGACCCAAAACCCATTTACGGTAATGCAAGCCTTTCAACCCCTTTATTGTGGATCTTGAGGCCTCTTATGACCTCTTAACAATCTGGACCTAAATCCTCCCATCAACCCACACCCAAAGCCCATAAATCATGCAAGTCACTCTCATGGCCTTTTTAAGCCCAACAAAGCCCAAAGCCTTGTCTTGCATTTTCATACTTCTAATTGAAGCCCACATATACCATACCATTAAATTTCTCAAGCCCACATTGTGCCCCACACCCCTAAGGAATTCTTTGGACCAAAATTAAGTTTTGAACTTGGATTAAGAGCATTGATCAACTTACTTATGATTAGTGATTTCTAAAACCATGTTTTAAGCTTAATTTCATTTTTAATTATTTCTCACCTTTTTTGTCTTAATTTTTCTTGCTTTATTATTCAATTTCATCATTCTTAGATCATATTAGAACCCTAGATAAATCTCCACACATGTCATTAAGGGTAATGGCCTGTCGAAACCCTAAATCCACACCAATCATCACCCATGTGTGCAATTTCCTAAATAGCCCCTAGCCTAAACTATTTGTGCCTTTTTCTCAACGGCATTAGTGAATTTTAGCACCTCAAAATACCCTTCTTAAGGCAAACCTAGTAGTGGACGAAACTGGTTCCAAGAACCAAACCAAAATCCCAAACTGAATACACCTAACGACTAGTTTGATGGAAACCTAATGGCTTGTGTTTTGGTTGCAATTTTTGCTCATGGCTGAGCCACTACCTCACGCCACCTCCCTTCTCCTCCAATCCCCAAGAGCCCCTCCAGTCATCATGGTGAACCTTGAATCCAAGCCACCCCAAATAGAACCAAAACTGATTGACTTTTTATGCAAAACACCACTCAGCAACCACCTCCATTTCACCCTCTTCTTTGAGCTGCCCATATATAATCACTTGGCAGCCAACCAAGCATCACTCCTTCACCTGAAAATCCATCAAACTGTAGAATTTTGACCTACAAAACAAATCCAAGAAGATGAGACAAGGTAATAGTAAAACTGCCCAGTTTGTTTTTCAAGACCCCTACCCGATGCATCATGGCACGCCATCATGCCTTGGTTTTTCTTTCTTTTTTTTTCTTTTTTTCTGCATTGTAGCAGCCCTACACCCCCTAGCTATGTAGCACCTGAGTTGATGAGATCATGGTGGGTTCTAGGGCACTATTCATTGCACAAGGATGACAAACACAACCAGCTTGGTGGCACTCATTACCCACTGCCCACTTCACTCAATCACTATGAACCATGACTGGTGTCCCCTCCCCTCTTGAGCACTATAAAAACCTCATCCACTCTCCCACTTCATGCACATCTCTTCTCCAAGCTCCTCTTGAGTTCTTGAGAACTCTTCTCCCCTTCGTGTGCAAGAGAGTGTAAACCAAGTGTTCTTGAGTGTTTTTGGGAAGTTTGTTGAGAGTTCTTGTGTTGGGAGCTTTAGAGGGCCACAAAAATTGTATGTTTTCTTGCCCTAGATCTTAGTTTGCATGTCAAGTTGTGCTTTTAAGTGTTGATGTGAATTTTAGTTGAGTTTAGAAAATGTTACTATGCTTAATTCAAAATCGAGTTCATTAAAGATGGATTAGGCAGTGATTTGTTTGTTTTCTCATTTAAGTTCTTTGAAATACAACTTGCTAACCCTTTAACAGAGGAAAACAATATCATGAGGAACTAAGTTGTCAAAAATTATATTTCAGTTGCCACTTTAGCTTTAATTCTTTTCCTACTCCCTTGTTGTTGGTCCACCCTTGTGGTCTTAAAGGAGGGGAGAATGTTAGTGTAAGAAAGGGACACTCATAGTGGGCACCCTTTCCCCTTCTCTTGGGGGTTATGAAGTGGCTCTTAAGCCACTTCATGAGCCTTGATGGTTGGCCCTTAATAGCCAGCCGTGGGTTACACTTCTAGGGACTATTTACATAGCCCCTCCCCCTTTCAAGAAATAGACTTGCATCACAAATAGAAAATCTCTTTCTCAAATGGTTCTCTCTAATCCCGGTATCTAAGCTGTGGAATATGTGGGTGTTGCTCTCGTATATTACCATGTAGCACACTTCACCATCGATACACAATATTTCAGATAAAGAACAACGATGATGAAAAATTTGTGGAACAACTGCACTAGATTCAAGATATTTTCAATGAGGTAATATCGCTTCTGTTGTGTACTTTGATCTAGTATTTCTAACATTGGTATTAGACAAGAATTGGTTGTTCTTGATTTATGTTTGATATGCATGTTATGATTTCATTCATTGAATTTTTGCTGCACGATGAGAGATTTTTTTTTTCTCTCGGTAACCACCATACCTTTCGTGAGAGGTGGTTCGTGTAACATCCATCGCTTGATGGATGTCGATCATTGTTAACGCAACCAAAGAATCGTTGCACAAACAGCAGCTGTGGCCATATGAGGCAGTAAGCTGCATTTGAGGGTATTGTGCACCCCGGTGCTATGAGCGCCACAAGAGAGACCAGCGAACCATGGATGCTGCGAACACCATTGTAGTGTCCATGACCTCGGTGCACGCCGTCGATGGATAGTGGCGTGCACCTGAGGTGCTGATGCCGCAGACCAAGTAGAGCACCACACAGTGTTGTGTCGGTGCGCATCGCACCACTACAAGAAAAAGTACTTATTGCGGCGATTTTTATTTTGTTGCAAATAAAATCGCTGCAATAAGTCACTTTTTGCAGCGAATCAAAACTCGTCGGGGCGTTTTAACCACGACTTGCAATTTAAATAGAGTTGGACTTATTTACAGCGATTGTGGAGTCTATTACGGCATTTTGTTTTGCCGCAACACAAAAAAACATCTTACAATGGACTAAAATCGTTGCTACTAGGTCTGGGCGGCAAAACACACGAAATGTTTTATTTTTCCCCCCATGCCAGACTCATCTTTAGATCGATCTTCTCTGAGTCTCTCGCACCCGTGCTCATCTTCGTATTCCTCTCTCTCTCTTGCTCTCTCTCTCTCTCTCTTACTCATTCTACCATCTGACTTCGAACCCCAGGGCCTTCACAGTAGACCCTCTCTCTCTCTCCACTATAGATTTCTTGTGGGTTTGGTGCTGCGCGCGTTTGTGGGAGTTCTTGGAGTTCTGAGTTGTCGATTAGTGGTAAGACCCTCCTCTTTCTCTGCTTCTCACGAACACACACACATTCACTTCAAGTTAATTTCCATAACCACGAAATTTCTGTGAAATGAACTTCATTTGTGCAGTCAGTGGGTTTTGGGGATTTTTCCTAAGTTTTGTGCAATTTTGGGTTGCTGCTGAGAATCTCTCACAGCAGCAAGCTCCCTAGCATTTCTCCTTTGTTCACGCAACACTCACTTCAGTTTTTCACTCACAAATTCACTCATCACAGATCGTAACTGCTCTCCGTTTTTAGTGCATTGCTCTATTTTTTTTTTTTTTGATAAGTTGCATTGCTCTATTTTTTTAACAACAACCTTCATGCGTTCAAATGCTCTACATGTGTATAACATCTATTTAAATTCTTCAAATTAGTAAAACTTATAAAGAAAATATAAAAGAAAGAAAAGTGGTCTTCAGCTTGTGTTTTTGTGCATTTGTGACTGCACGCACTACAAACTGATCGAATTTATGTGGTTTTGTTTTAATGCAGTGGCATTTTAGTGCAGAAGACAGTTGTGGTTCTTTTTTTGTGCATATGAGTTGTGAGTTTTTTGTAACAATACATAGTAGTGAAATTTATCAATTGTTGTAACAGTTTTTTTTGTGTATCATTTCCAGATTGGAGTTGGAGAGATTGAATATCAAATATGCAGA
>QEOT01003469.1:95730-107526 GCA_003123785.1 Pterocarya stenoptera | reverse complement strand
TCGGCAAGCACCAGGTGCTGCGTGCACCAGTGAGCGGCGGAGCCCCACGAAATGACGCTAAAAGAGTGGCTAGCGGTGGTTACAAGCCACATTTTGTTTCTTCCAATACACGAACTCTGTAACCGTTGGGTGGAGACGATGAACAGTAATTTTTGGCCAACAACCTTTTATTATTTTTGGACCCCGCCGATTTTTTCTCGGTTTATTAAATAGAAAAAACAAGGTAGTTTTTTTTTAGTAACTGGGACTTCGGCCAAGTAGGCAATTAGGACCTGCATGTTTGTTGGGCGTCTAGTTGAGCAGACCGTGGGCTTTCTGGTTTGGCCCACAAAGACTTGGATGATGTTTTGAACCAAGACCTCACACACACAAAGGCTATAAGCTCAATAATTGGGCTAGAGCTTAACCTTTGTGTGTATGCTGTTTTTATCAGCATATTGAAATGGCACATGAATATATTTTTTTTGAAATATTGTTTGCATGAATTATTATTATTAAATATATGCACGCCATGATATTATGATATCATATCTTATCGTATTTATTAGGCATTTTATTTTATATTATAAATTATATATATTATTATTTTTTGATAAATAATAATTGTTTGGGCGAAATGTGATGAATTTTTTGTATATATATTATGTTTACATGTCAAAATATCAGCTTATTTTATCACTTGTATTGTTAGACTATTTTTAAGAATTAATCTTCAATTTTTTTAGAATGTGATAAACTAGAGGATTAATAGCCCGAGTTTTGTTAGTCCATACTTATGATTGGCTCAAATTAATTTCTTCAATCTAGGAAGAATTTTTTTTTGCATGTTACTAACTCAGTAGATTACTTATCTTAGTGAAAGTATAGTCGAGATTAATTTAGAATTAATCTTCGATACAAATATTAATTTGCGTGGAAACTAAGTTAGAAATTAATAATTATGCATTGTGGAGCAAGAGATGATTAGAAAGCATAGTGAATTTTTTATCTTGCGACATGTGTTAATTATTTTTATTTTGATTTAAATTAATGCGGCAAATTTCTTAGATGTGTATGACTTTGAGATAACCGAGAAGAAAGCCTAGAGATTATTTATGCGTCTTAATCATCACATTAATCTCCTCCATGAGCAATAGTTGGAAATAAATTAAGATCATTATGAGTGTCAGATAGTCTTAGATCATCATTATTGTAAAAATCTTTGAAAGGTCTAAAATAAAATTGGAAGTGCGCATGGGACACATGCACTACAATTTTTCATAGAAGTTGATGAGATCAACTGTCAAATAGAGCTAAACCTGCCTTTGAGAATCTTGTGGGTAATAACGAAAGTTGTGCATCATTTTTGTAACGCAAAGATTAATTAGTCTTATATTTGAAGATGACCATTATAAACTTGAAGTAATTTAGATTAACTCACAGATAAATATATACTCTCCAAAACTTATAGTATGTCTGGCAAGTAAGACATTAAAACATGAGTGTGCAGGAGTGTTGAGGACATTCTTGATTGGCACATTCATTTTAAAGGTTTTATTAGCATGCCTTTATGTGGTATTAGCATTGGTAATCTTGTTCAAGCTTTATTTCTTTCTAACGAATACAAATAGATTCTTGCAGATATATAACTTAGGAGCACCTCTTGAGAGTAATGTAATACCAAGCACCTTGGAGGTTTGCATAGTAACTAAGGTAAAAGTCTTAATAATTAGGTATGACTTAATTAAGTCTAAATATCTTGCTCGTTGTTGTATTGATGCAAGATAGGTTTTAGGCTAAGATAATTTCTTGCAAAATTTTTCTTTGTTTTTTTTCCTATAGTGGATTGGAGAATATGAAAAATATTGGAAGCAAGAAATTGAGATATATTGCTTGTGAGCAGCTAAAACGTCACATACTGCATTTGTTGCACAAAGCGATGCTTTTAATTAGCGCTTTTAATGCGATATTAGTAAAGTCTATACCTAATTTAATACATGACTCGTTGAAAACAGTGGTGTTAATGAGAGTTCCTAAAGGTTTTGAAGTTGGATGGTCACTCCTTAACTCAGTGATTATTTCTCGGGTGGAGAGATGATATACTAAAATGTGCCGTAAAGGCATAGGATGATGGGTGTGAATCTTAAGATATTGATATTTTTTCTCTCTATTGAGATCCCTCTCCTTTATTTAGAAGAGTAAAAAAAAAAGGCAATATAAGTATTTTCTATGTGAAAGTTCCTATACATGCACACTAAAGACTTGGATAATAAAAAATAAAGTTTCATCATATAAATGTAACTCAAATGTTTTTTTAGGGAAATATATTTTTTCTAAGTTAATATATATATATTTAAATCGCAATCATATGAGTTATATGATGAGAACAATTATCTCGCAGTTTAATGAATTGCTGATAATGAAATTATAAATAAATTATGGCGCAAAGCAGTTGTTACATCACACTTGGGTTGATGTAATATGTGGTTGTAGCCTTAATTCTGGTTTATCATCCTTAGATCGAGTTCATTCACCTTTGAGAAAGGCCGAGTGACTATTTTGTGCAAACGTGAATTCTATTAAAAATCGAAAGGATCTAAGTTTGATCATTTTTTTGTTGAGTTAAGAAAATTACTCGTATTTTTTGCGAGGGTGGGGAATTGTGGATTTTGTAACACGTATTTTTTTGGAAAGAAAGTTTTCACTACATTTAATTCCACAGTACCTTAACCTTAATATTTTCATTTTTTTTTTTATGAAAGATCGCTGAAAATAATGGAAGTAATTCAATAATTAGTGTGAGTATATCTTTGAGTGATGATGTACCATTAGTGATAGTGACTCCCAAAAGTTATAGAATATAAAGATCCTCATAAATAATGTGATAGTTTTATATTAGTATTCTCTCGTTGTCTAGAGACTAGAAGAAAATATTTGTAATATGGTTTTGCTAAAGGTATTGAATTCACAAAGTAGGAATCCCAACATTGAATCTTAGATTCACTTCACTTATATGATCCAACCTAGGGTTGTTGATCTGATTGACCAAGGAAAAGCAGAATTGATAGATGTATAGATCCATCTCTTGGCATTAATTAAGTTGCATTTAGTCATTAATTGCATATTTATTGAAACTTTTCTTGAGGGAGTTAAATAGCTGATTCTTATAGGAGAATTAGATGGTTAGCTTTTGTAATGTTTAGGCATGAAGTATTTTGAGTGCATGATTATTACTAGTACTAAACAAACCGTCTTTTCAAAGATACTCAATGTATCTAGTCGTTTTTATTAACGATCTATTGAATAAAGTTGGATTCTTTGAACATTGTTGACAATTTTAGAAAAGTGACATCCTAAGAGATATGACGAACTGGTTGTTTTAGATAACTCATTGTCGCGTAATAAAAGATGTTCCATATTACGAGGTGATGGACATGGGTTTGTGAAAAGTAGCTAATACTTTTGTGAGACTGTGTATAAGAAAAACAGTTTCTAGGAGCTATTATTCAAAATTCACAGACAATTAATGAGATGGATAATACCAAAGAATCTAGTTTTACCTATACTATTTGATGTTTTTATTATGGTTCGCTCATATGAGTTAAAGGTAAATATTTTGTTAAAAGGTAAATATGACTAACTTGATTAAGTGAGTTTGTGATGCGATTGTTGTTAAAAATAATGACTAAATTATTATGATTTTCTTTGGGGGCAAAGGCCCTAATCGCTTTACCCTTAATGAAAAATAAATTATGATTATCTCACATGCTTTGGTTAAGTACAAGAGATTTATATAAAACCTTGAAGTTATAAATTAAGTTTGTTGAATGACATTTATGATCACTTTGTAGATTCTTAAAAGTCAGTTGGACTTCCTGACTAGAATCTAAAGTTTATATTGTGAGTTTCCTAAATGAGATTCGCGATAAGTCGTCGCTGACTTCCTAGTTATGGAAATAACTTTTATATATAAAAATAGAGTCTCTTGGTAGGAGCATGTTTTGGAAAGTTACTATAAATTAGAATGAGCATGGAGAGAAATGGTTATTAAACACCAATTGAGAGTTGTGGTTTAATAATTTGTAGTTGACCATATGATTTCTCTCTACCTCATGGTATTGCTCGTCGTGCACATGATACTGATGTGTTTTATGATCATGTGGCATGATTAGAAGAATTTTTGGTAAGCACACACATTCATCATAAATTTAGGAGTTATGGTGAAAAAGGTATATCGATAGGCTTAGATCGGCTCACTCACACAAGCGATGTGTTGTTGTAAGATATAAAAGATATGTCGCCTTAGTTGTAAAATAAAAAAAAGGGGTAGTGAGCTAAGATGAAACAATGTGTCACTCAATACTTGTCCAAATATGTTTAAGTTGTAAGATACAAAAGATATGTCGCTTTAGTGGGAGCTAAGATGAGGTCTATCATATTTAAAAGGAATGTGCATGGTTACCCACAATCCTTGTAGCTTGTGGTTACCCAGATGTGAGAACCTCTTTGGCTTTGGCATTTCAAATAGTGAGCAAATTGAGGGACTCGGGTTAGACGTTGAGATAACGATTAGACTAAGATCTTTATGGTGAATTGAGATTAGATCAACGCTCTTTATTTTGAAAGAGAACTCCACCGTAATATGTATTTTATACTATATGTAGTTTTGCAACCAACTGTAGATGTGAGTGAATGAATCCCTGCTTCCTCACCGTATGAGTCTTATAGGTTATAATTGATTACCATAATTTATTTATGCCCATAAGAGACCTTTGACTATGTCATGAGGTTGATGTTTTAATGCATGCTACTTTGGCATATTATTTATGACCATGAATGATACAGTACAAAGAGACATTGCTGGGAAAGCGACTGAACTGAAACTAAATGACATGAGAGCGAAAGGAAGATTATTTGATAACATATCAAAAATGGTGTATACTCATTGCCGACAAGTTATGTTATTTCTTAGGAGTTGCAACATAACTGTGAGTACATCATATTTTATAGAGATTGAACATTGCTCTGAGTCATTCAGACTCAAGAGGGATTAGGATTCTTAGTCTGATGTGACCAAATGAGTCAGGATCCAACGTGACACTTTTATGGATGTTGCTATACTAGTTTTCCTTAGAGAGATTTGGTATAGTGCTCCCATTTTTCTTTTATAGATGTGCTTAATGGTCGCATAGCCTATTTGCCAATATAAACAAAATTGAGAACAGATTGAGAGATGCAGACTTAGGGTCTTACCCACTATGTGCGAGTGGGAGATCTAAGAAAGCAGCACCCATGTTGGCACCCTTTCCCCTTCTCTTGAGGTTATGAAGTGGCTCTTAAACTACTTCATAAGCCTTGATGGCTAGCTTTTAATAGCCAGTTGAGAGTAACACTTAGAGGAACTATTTACATAGCCTTTTCCCCTTGGAAAATAGACTTGCATCACAAATAGAAAATCTCTTTTTCAAATGGTTCCCTCTAGTCCTGGCATCTAGGCTGTAGAATATGCGTGTTGCTCTGGTATATTACTACGTAGCATACTCCACCATCGATACAAGAGATTTCGAATGAACAACAATGACAACGAATAATCTGTGGAACAACTGCACTAGATCCTAGATATTTTCGATGAGGTAATAGCACTTCTGCATTGTACTTTGATCTAGTATTTCTAACAATTATGAGTATACTGAAGTGTATGTAGAAGGAACTAAAGACAGCGCAGAGTCTGGAGCTTGTGATTGAAAAAGAAAAAAATGAAGTGATAAAACGGTGCGCTCAATATTAATAAATGGAGCGTTTAATACAGATGGTAGACTAAGTCATTTGGGAAAGTTAATAAAACGAGGTGTTTTTATATCAGTCATATGGTGCATTTCAATCTTTACCGTTGTTTATAAATTCCTAGAATAATAGGATGAGAACAATCCTGAATAATCTTCTAAGATGTAATTCTTTGTAACTCATCCCAGGTGTTTGTTAAAAATACATTGAGAATTGCTCACTTCGAGTAGAGCACCTCCAGCAAAGAAGTAGAATAGGGAAGAAACTAAAAAATTTTAGTATTTTTCGATACTCCCATCTGAGCAGGGAATGCTCCATAGTAATGTCCTAAAACGGCCTAGCTAGACAATAGGAAAATTAAATACAAATGATTCAAATATTACGGGCTGAGGCCTAATATCTATTACAACCCAAAGTAATTAAAAGTAACTAATATCATAGCATGAAAATAAAGGTTGGCCCATGGCCCAAAGTCTTCTCGCCCAAAGCTCAGCTTCTTCTTTGGGCTGTGACAAATCCTTCCCCTTCAAAACACCTTGTCCACAAGGTGCTGGTATACTTCCATAGTAGATCTTAAGAAACTATTGAACCCTTAGAATCCTTATGCTTCCACCACCGGGGTCAAAGACGAGGATACTCTTTTCATTAATTTCATCATACCTCTCTTTTAGTTCTTGCTTTCAGTCCTACCAAGGAAGACTTCCTCTCAAGAAGTACATAATGACATATCCAAGGGATTCTAAATCATTACTTTGATGATTTAGAAATGATATCTTGGTATCTCGATGCAAAAATGATTTAGGATAAACAAATTCAACAGGATTTTTCATTTGATCTGCACGCATAAGAACCATTTCCAAAGAAAGCTTCCTACAGCATAAGTAAAAAAGATCCACAAGACTGGGTCCCAACAAATCCATCACTAGAACATTATAGTATGGATAAAGATACCTTACGACAAAATGAGGAATTATGCATAACCATGATGTTACGGGACTTATAACATGAAAGATTGCCCAGCAGTCAATCAATAAGGATAAAGCATTAATGACGACATCACAAATGAAAGTAATAGTTATAGATCCCCAAATGGCTGCAGGAGTAATCCAAGTTCACCTGATGAAGTCCATGGCCAAGTTTATATTGACCAAAATATCCACTCCAAGTGTCCAAAGATCTTCTAGCTTATCAACGCTACTGCACCAATACTCAAAGAGAGAGATAAGGGAGACAACTGCACCTTGCCACAACGTGTCTAACATTGTTAGCCAACACAACTTTGCATGGTGGCACTCTTGTCGATGGCTAGCCCCATAAAGCTGTGGATAATGTAGAATAGTCCTTTTACTCAGATCATTGTCAAGAGTCCAAACAACAAGTGTAGGAACAGAAGGATATACTACAAAATACAACATACTGCTCCTTTCATTGATGGTGGTTGAAAAAATGAAAGAAGTGAAGATCATATACCAAACTAAAACCAAAACCATCACAGCATTCCAGTAAAAATTGAATAATATCATGTAATCCATTCACAGGTAATTCCAATGCCCATGGACCAATATAAGGGAAACTAAGAATCTAAACTGCCCCATTGCAAATTTCGATGCCATTCCTGCTTGCCAACCCTCTTGGCCACCGTTTCCAACTCCAACATCAGTGTTCCAATCAAAATCTCCACTATTTACACCATTTACTACAAGGCCCCTAATCTTATCGTTGAAGGTGACCATCTCTTGGAAGAACATCTGGTAAAAAATCTCTCTTGCCCTCTCCAAGCACCTGCATTTAGAATACACGTCAATGAATGTCGTATCTAGTATTTTGTTTGACCGTATAATGCCTTTAGTTCCTCCAGACTTCATGTACTGAAGCACCCACTCACCAAGATCTAAAGCACCCACATGAGCATCAGCTGACAACACACTACCCATTGTAACATGGTTCAATTTAAAGCTGGAATCCTTCACCATCCTGTCGAAAAAACTCAGTGTCTCCATAGGACAACTATTCTGTACACGTGCACACAAGCTAGCAACAAAACAAACCACAACATAGCAAGCTAATAACGAAGTCCAACCACAAATCACACTCTTATGCGGCATTTCATCAAATAGCTCCTCTACTATAGCTAAATCTATATACTTTCAACTTTTTATCAGTAATCACTTCCCTATTTGGTTTTACGGTTATATCATATTGTTCCAAATTTCTAGCTCCTAAAGCCCCTAGAATTTCAGCCACAACCACCTCATTTGGATTAGTTGATTCAAGGACTCAACCAATTTTGCAAGAGAATCATACCTTACATTAAGAGCCGCTAGTTTAATGGCATGTTGCATTTAGAGGTGGTCTCGTGCCTTGTCATACTCTTCATTCCTCTTTTCTTTTAGTATCTTTGAATTTGCAAGGTTCGTGGGGGAAAGAGTTTTGTGGTCCTGGAAGAGAAGTGAGTGTGAGAAGCGGAGACACTGGAAATCGACTCTTCTAGGGTCAAAATCCCAAATTAGACCATCCTGTGAAACTCTTCTTAACTTCCCTCCAGCTCTTCCTTTAGCTTCGAATACCGTGATGTTTAAACCATGTGATTTCAATTTGTATTGACAACAGCACCAATAACTACTACCCTTTTAGCATAACCTCTCAAATTTGTATGGACTGTGTTGAAGATGGACTATGATATGCGATCGTGATATCAGTGTTGTCGTGATATCGGTGTTGGAATGTAGCGTATAACCAAGAAGACCTGCAGGAGACAAAGCACTTTGGAGGGGGTAGCAAGGCAATTCAGGGTCCATGCTAGCGCACCCATGCTCTAGCTCAACTTTGTGTAGCCGACTGCCTCAAAGACCCCATCGTTCCAGGTCTGAAAACCAAAAGAAGATAAACTTGCCTCATAGTCATACTCTTGATCTCCAAAGAGTAATCCATGGTTTATCTCTAAGAAGTCCCTCGAACTCTTACCATCTATTGTTGACTTTTGGCAAAAAAAGAGGGAGGAGAGAGGATGTTTTGCCGAGTGAAAACGACATTGATAGAGA
Organism: Pterocarya stenoptera; assembly: GCA_003123785.1. NCBI lineage: Eukaryota > Viridiplantae > Streptophyta > Magnoliopsida > Fagales > Juglandaceae > Pterocarya > Pterocarya stenoptera. The sequence continues at coordinate 98,722 of QEOT01003469.1, read as the reverse complement.
TAGGCATATGTAGGGTTTTCAAATTTAAAGCGACATTGAAAGAGAGAGATGTTAACGAAGAAGAAACGTGAGGGTAGTAATCGAAGACCATTGGGATCAAATTTCCATATAGTATCTAGATCCATCCTGATGGTTTTTCCTTCTCTGATAATTGTATGGGCATTGCTTGGAATGTCTGTCAGAAAGGAATGGAAGATGAAATCATTTCTAGAAAGTGATGGAAACAAAAATCAGAGTAAAATTTGAGTGTTGAAAAGTTAATTTCGAATGTGCAAGAGAATATCTGGAAAAAGGAATTTCGACGAGATGACCCTCGGTTTGATCTTCCTCTTCCTGCAACACATGAAGCTCTTGTTCCAGATAGGTGAACTCTTTATTGAAGTTATTCTTGAAGCTTTCAAAGTTGTTCTCGACATCTTTGAACGTTTACAAAATAACTTCAAAATGTTGTTGCGACTACCCGACCATCTCTTTAATTTTGAGTAGTGAGGAGATAATTTCTTCCATTTCCATGGATTGATGAAGTAGCTACCAAGAAAAAGCAGATACCACTTGTAACACACCCCAGTGTTTGTTAAAAATACACTGAGAATTGCTCACTTCAAGGGGAGCACCTCCAAAAAGGAGTGGAGAATAGGGAAGAAATTGGAAAATTTTAGTGTTTTTTAATACCCCCATCTGAGCAGGGAATGCTACTTACATAGTAATATCCCAAAATGGCCTAGCTAAACAATAGGAAAATTAAATGCAAATGATTCAAATATTATGGGCTGAGGTCCAATATCTATTACAACCCAAAGTAATTAAAAGCAACTAACATCATATCATGAAAATAAAGGTTGGCCTATGGCCATAGTCTTCTCGCCTAGGGGTGTTCATCCGGGTTCCAACCCGGGTATACCCGGACCGGAACCCGGGTTTCAAACCCGGGCCGGATTGGTCCAGGTCAAACCCGGGCTGAAACCCAGGTGGATCCGGGTTTTTGAAACCTGGAATTCCGGGTTCCGGGTCTTACCCGGTTTTTTTTTTTTTTTTTCTCAGTAAAAGAACATAAATTTTTTGCTAAGAAGTGAAGTTCATTATAAGCTTAATATTTTTGTTCTAAAAATACTAAATGCATGTAAAACAAAAAAACAAATCCAATTTTTTTTTTTTTTAGTAAAAGCATTTATTTTATTAAATTTTTTGCTAAGAAGTGAAGTTCATTATAAACTTAATATTTGTGTTCTAAAAATACTAAATGCATGTAAAACAAAAAAATAAATCCAATATTCATCTTTATGCATGCATCACAATGCAATCCACTACATATTACACTTACGGTATTTATAAATTACATTACTAAACACAAAATTACAATAAATGAGTTACAAAATCAGCAACATAGTCTTCCCATCAGTGCTTTAATCTCACACCAAATAATAGTCCATTGTCAAATCCTGCAGCCAAAAATCAAAAAGCTCATTAACTAGTTTTGCTCCTTATATTCAAATAGAATATTAAAAAAGAGTATAGAAAATGAGTATAAAAATTGATGGTTTTATGTATAAAGATTGCAGCACCTCAAAATGGTTTTGAAATTAATCACGATACATCAAAATAATGTCAAGGAATGCACCCAAACCGTCCTAGCTAGTGTTTGGCAATAATGTTTTATAAGTACAATTAATTGGGTGCAGCAATAATGTTTGGCAAGAATCAAACATTTTATATGAGTTGAACTCAATAGTTTTCAATGAATAAAACTATGTAACCAGATTTAAAAACCAGACCATTTCACCAGAAATAATCATGTTCCATCTACCAGCTTGTAGTCATCATGCTTCGCAAAGAACATTTTCCACAAAAATGAGCGGAAACCCACCCTTTGACTAATAGGTTGCATCGGTTCTTTTATATATCAAGCCAAACAATACAATAAGTACTAAATGATAAAAATAAGGTATATGGGTAAATCTGAAAGGATCTAAAACTACAATGGAATTAGTGACTTGGTGGAATACACAAAAGTGAACTTTTTATAACATACTTGAATTTTAACATAACCCCGAGTTATTTTGGGTAGCAAGGGCAGAGTAATAAGTGTATGAAGTACTTAAAACAAGCAGAGAGGGACAGAATGCAGCAGAGATGCAAATATGTAATGGCACTTATCCAAACCTCACATGATCCACCAAGCAGTATAATGTAATATTGTTGTATTGGGCAATCATAAATAATTTATTAAGAAAATATGCAGCCCATATGATTATGATAAAATGGATGAGTGGTGACACAAGAAATATGCAACATTTAATAAGATCATAAAACAGTCGAATAATAGGATGATAGATCCATGTTGAAGAGTCGAAGACCTAGAGATGCAAGTGTGCAGAAGATTAAAACGAGGGTCAAAAGGACAGAAACAGGCCAAGAAGTTCTGGAGTGAATAACTCTAGACAGAGCATAATGGCATAAAAGAGTTCAGATAGCAAAAATCCTAATATTTCAGATAAGCTTGTTTGGGTAAGCAAAATTAAAATGCATTTATGTATGGAAAATAAACAAACCTAGTTACACAAATTCACCAATCACTGAATCAATACGAATCCAAACCCACTAATTTTCACACAAGCCCAACAATTTTAAAATGCAACTAGATATTTTCTTAAAGCACAAGTTTCATATTCAGACAAAATTAGTGGGTTTCCGAGGGAATTGACTTCTCAGATGATAATGCTTGGGTGGTTGTATACTTTTTGCCCCCTTTGACACCTGTTGTTTAGTCTCTATCTGATAACAGCTTTTTTTTAAAAAAAAAAGAAGAAAGTAAATGCATTCATTTAAATTTAGAAACATATCTCTTCAGCTTTTATGATTGTTAACTGTTGATACATGTGAAAAATGATTGTTGACTATTGAATACGTATGATCTTGACTATCTCAGATAATTGTTGGAATTCCTTTTCCAAACATGTAAGGGTTCTTTCCTTTCTTAAAGTTCTGTGAGGAA
>QEOT01003469.1:21338-89957 GCA_003123785.1 Pterocarya stenoptera | reverse complement strand
ATGTCAGGGAACCTCTCCAAGGCAGGGCCATTTGGACCCACCCCTACAGAAACCCCGGTCCCATGCACCGCACCCTTGGAAGTTTCCTACACGGAACTAGTGCTGGCTTTTCACCAGGAGGTGTGGCCCTAAAGAATTGTTTGCACCCTTGAGGTATTGAACCTTGGACCTTGAAGGGAGTAATACCCCAAGATCAAGGCCTTCACCACTTGAGCCAACCCCTTGGGGTTAAGGGGTTTGCCACACATAACCTTACAGATGTGGCCGCTGAGTGGTGGACCTCCACCAGGGAACTGGTGGAGCAAGAGCTCATTGAAGGAACACTGATCACTTGGACGAGGTTCAAGCAAGTATTCAGGAACCGTTTCTTCCCTAAATCTGTCAGGAGGCCAGAACAGGGGAGTTCACTGATTTGATGCAAGGAGCAATGACAAAATGGTAGTATGCCTCCAAGTTCACAAAGTTGTCTCGATTTACCCCATACTTGATTCTGGATGAGTCACTAGAGGCTGAGAAGTTTGAGAGGAGACTACTTATCAAAAAAAAAAGTTCGAGAGGAGACTGAATAAGTAACACCCGGAACTTTCGAGGTTTCGAATTTAGGAAAGTTAGAATTTACAAAATAATTAGGGTTTCTATTTTTAGAGAATGAATTAGGGTTATAGATCTAAAATTAGGCCCTCGAACCCACGTTCATTCCTTGAGGTCAATTATATGGCACCTAGGATTATGGAGGATTAATTTTATGAAGATTTAGAAACTCACCAAGCCCACTAGGCCCAAACCCACAATGACCATGTAAGGATGAGCAAGTCCAAGTATTATCTTTGCTGAGCCCATAGATAGCCCATGAAAGTGAGCCCACATATGTTAATACCCGAAACCTACTTGCACTAGACTTCTAGTTGCAAGCTCAAGTCTAGTTCTACTCCAATCACAACTCCTACGCCAACTATGACTCCAAATCACATTCAAACACTCCATAACCCACAACACTAGGACTACCACACCCCCTTGGACTCTACACCCTCCAAACTCTATTTATAGACCCCCTATGAGAGCCTACCTACCATTACATGAGCCCTAAGCATCCCCCCCCCCCTTCCCCCGGGGCGATAAAACCAAAAGCCCTAAGCCCTATAACCTTTGCTACAACATTCACACCCTAAGCAAGAAGATCAAGATTCAAACCACGTAGCCAAGCCGTGTACTCCAACCCAACCTTTGGATCAAGCTCTTACTTTAGGTAACTCTCTCTCTCTCTCTCTCTCTCTCTCTCTCTCTCTCTCTCTCTCTCTCCTTTTCTCTTTTATGATAGGTATGTTAGACAAATTCCATGAGATCATTTGAAATTAGTGAAATTCAGATTTCATAAAGGGCTAGAAAATACATATCCTTGAATTAGGTCTTATGGCATTTGAATGCATCTTTATTCAAGGGATTGGACAAGCATATATAGGATGATTATTTAAATGAAATCATGCATATTTGAGTACTTAGACCCACAATTTTGATGGTTTAAACATAGGGACAGATTTAACTAAGAGAGATCATGAGCAATTCGGGTGGCATGTAGTATAGGCTTGAAAATGGATGGATGCATTAGGGTTCAGATTATATGAACTTTTTTTTTTTTTGATAAGTAAAAATATTATATATATCAAAGGTTCAAATTATATGAACTCACATGACTAAGTGTTTATTACATGAATAGTCATAGGTTTGCTAGACAAGATTAGGTTTGAAGATCCTAGAGTAAGTAGGTATGAATAATGATGAAGAATGATGGATTAAAATGATTAAAGTGATATACCAAAAGTTAAGGGCTAATTGAATGTTTAGAACCTCAATTGGTACTCGGGTAGTCCGACAAGAGAAGCTTTTGATAGACACCAAGGTGGACCAAGTCTTAAAGATCCTTTACAAGTTTCAGATGGGACAATCACAAGATCAAGAGCTAAGAAGTGCAAGGAAACAATGCAAGAATTAGTGCAATCCACTTGGGACCAATCTAGCAAGAGCTGAATATTCAAGATGGGCTTGAGAGAATGAGATCCAGTGATCATCCACGTGATACAAGCTATAGAAGAGTACAACATAAATTAGGGCCTATTATTATGTTTATGTGATTGAAGGCCTTGGACTTGTTTATTTAATTAAAGGGACTTATTTTATTAGTTATCGGAATTAATCTAGAATAATTGGGCTTGAGGAAGCTTGGCCCACATATGTTTTCATTTGTTGAACTAGGGTTTCAAGAAGTTACTGTAGCTTAGTTACTGTAGACGCGGCACTATTCATTCAGGGGTATTTTTGGAAAAAAAAAGGCTTTATTTTTGCTAGGATTTTAATTAGGTTTTGGTTTAAATACTCTTTGTGGCCTCATTTTAAGGAGTTTATGAAATTTGATGAATTTATTCATTGTGAATTGAGTTTATCTCCTCTTGTTCTTGAATAAATTTTTTAACTTATCAAAGGCAAATCACAACCTTTGTGGTGTTCTTCCTTATAATTTTGGTTCTTGAGACAGGTTCTTCAACGGATCTAGATTTTCATATAATCTAGATTCTTGAAACGAGTTCCTCAATGGGTCTAAATTTTCTATTAGCTCGATTTTGACTTTCTTGGGTGAGTTTTCAAATTGATTGTGGGTTCAAATGATTCCATTCCCACGGGTTCATATCAACTTTGGTCTTTAAAGTGATGCCATACAAGATTATAAATTGGCGTAATTACATATTTATTGAATGGGTGATTGTTGATGAGCTAATTGATGTCCAGAGTTTCCAAGTAATATGATCACGCCCTTCATTGTCAGGCATATTTTCCAAATTATGTAAGTAAGATGATCACGCCCTTCATTGTCACGCATATTTTCTAAATTATGTGAATAGCATGATCATACCCTTATGCTTATGGTAAACGATGTTTTTAAAGTATTATGTATGTATGGCCCTTTATTGAAAGCCCCTCTTTACGTATCAAGTTTAGTTTAGTTTTTTTTTTTTTTTTTTTTTTTTTTTTGTTTTTTTTTTTTTTTTATTTCTTTTTTTTTTTTTTTTTTTTTTTTTTTTTAAACCCTTTTTTTTTTTTTATTTTTTTTTTTTTTTTTTTTTATTTTTTTTTTCTTTTTTTTTTTTTTTTTTTTTTTTTTTTTAAACCCTTTTTTTTTTTTTATTTTTTTTTTTTTTTTTTTTTATTTTTTTTTTCTTTTTTTTTTTTTTTTTTTTTTTTTTTTTAAACCCTTTTTTTTTTTTTATTTTTTTTTTTTTTTTTTTTTATTTTTTTTTTCTTTTTTTTTTTTTTTTTTTTTTTTTTTTTAAACCCTTTTTTTTTTTTTATTTTTTTTTTTTTTTTTTTTTATTTTTTTTTTCTTTTTTTTTTTTTTTTTTTTTTTTTTTTTAAACCCTTTTTTTTTTTTTATTTTTTTTTTTTTTTTTTTTTATTTTTTTTTTCTTTTTTTTTTTTTTTTTTTTTTTTTTTTTAAACCCTTTTTTTTTTTTTATTTTTTTTTTTTTTTTTTTTTATTTTTTTTTTCTTTTTTTTTTTTTTTTTTTTTTTTTTTTTAAACCCTTTTTTTTTTTTTATTTTTTTTTTTTTTTTTTTTTATTTTTTTTTTCTTTTTTTTTTTTTTTTTTTTTTTTTTTTTAAACCCTTTTTTTTTTTTTATTTTTTTTTTTTTTTTTTTTTATTTTTTTTTTCTTTTTTTTTTTTTTTTTTTTTTTTTTTTTAAACCCTTTTTTTTTTTTTATTTTTTTTTTTTTTTTTTTTTATTTTTTTTTTCTTTTTTTTTTTTTTTTTTTTTTTTTTTTTAAACCCTTTTTTTTTTTTTATTTTTTTTTTTTTTTTTTTTTATTTTTTTTTTCTTTTTTTTTTTTTTTTTTTTTTTTTTTTTAAACCCTTTTTTTTTTTTTATTTTTTTTTTTTTTTTTTTTTATTTTTTTTTTCTTTTTTTTTTTTTTTTTTTTTTTTTTTTTAAACCCTTTTTTTTTTTTTATTTTTTTTTTTTTTTTTTTTTATTTTTTTTTTCTTTTTTTTTTTTTTTTTTTTTTTTTTTTTAAACCCTTTTTTTTTTTTTATTTTTTTTTTTTTTTTTTTTTATTTTTTTTTTCTTTTTTTTTTTTTTTTTTTTTTTTTTTTTAAACCCTTTTTTTTTTTTTATTTTTTTTTTTTTTTTTTTTTATTTTTTTTTTCTTTTTTTTTTTTTTTTTTTTTTTTTTTTTAAACCCTTTTTTTTTTTTTATTTTTTTTTTTTTTTTTTTTTATTTTTTTTTTCTTTTTTTTTTTTTTTTTTTTTTTTTTTTTAAACCCTTTTTTTTTTTTTATTTTTTTTTTTTTTTTTTTTTATTTTTTTTTTCTTTTTTTTTTTTTTTTTTTTTTTTTTTTTAAACCCTTTTTTTTTTTTTATTTTTTTTTTTTTTTTTTTTTATTTTTTTTTTCTTTTTTTTTTTTTTTTTTTTTTTTTTTTTAAACCCTTTTTTTTTTTTTATTTTTTTTTTTTTTTTTTTTTATTTTTTTTTTCTTTTTTTTTTTTTTTTTTTTTTTTTTTTTCTGATAAGCTTTACATATCAAGTTATGACATGATGAAAGTGAGTTTCAATGCCACATTATTATGTGTTTTACATGCATCATGATATTTTTCATTTATGATTACGATGAGCTATGTTATTATGTGTTCTACATGCATCATGATAAGAAAGATAAAAGACAAGTTATGAAAGAAGCTTTAAGAATGGCCATAAGAGATGCAGGGTACCAATGTCATTATTGGTGAACATGCAAGCCATGGACCTAAGTGTGGTCCACCATAGTATGTTCTAATAAGTTAAGCGATTCCCCTTATGGCCAGATGCAATGGAACCGGTGGACAACCTTGCACATGGGGTTAAGGTGCGCTAGCCATTAAAGAAAGGGAATGACAAGTTTAATGAGAGTACATGTTACATGTTTATGTTAGTATAAGTATTAAGTATGCACATTTTTCCAACCCCTTAGAAAAAAGCCAGCGATTTAACCAGTTCCATATAAAGAAACTTGCGAGGGTGCAGTGCACGGGACCGGGGTTTACTCTGCAGGGGTGGGTCTGGAGAGGTTCCCCGACATCAAAAAAAAAGTACACACATTTTTCAAGGAAACCCTCTAGTTATATTATTTTACCACGTGATCTACTGCTATTGAGTATTTGACTCATTTTTTTATGTTTTAAATGTTTAAACCACCCCACATTATAAGGTCAATGTGAGAAAGATGCTGCAGGATGGGACTTGACTCAAGGAGATGAAACAAAGGCCTAGACAGTTTATGAGATATTTAGTTTTATGTTTTCAATCATTAAATTTATTTTGTTAAGCACACGAGACTTGAATGATTTTCAGTAAGTGCTTCTGCAGATTCTCTTTTAAATTTTAATGAAATATGTTTTATTTTAAATTATGGAATCTTTTATACTAGGCTTCTACGTAAATGGTTTCAAAGGTTAGTAGCATTCTGGGTTCCCTAAATTTCTAAAAATGATGTAATTCTTAAACCTAGGGGGACAGTGCGTTACAAAATATGAGGATTCAGGATGAACTGATCGTCTTGAAGATTTGCTGAGTTGGTAGATAGGGCAGTAATTTTGGAGGATTTCTTGCAGAAGAAAGCTGAGATGTTTGACCAAAAGTATGTCAGCACTAGTCCATCAAGCAAAACTAAATCAAGAAACCCTAACAGATGAATGGACTGAGGCCACTAGAGGACAAGAAGCCCCAGCAGACTATTATTACTGGACAGCGTGCCTCATGGCTTCAAGTTTGGTAAAGTTCAAAATTGCCCACATTTACGTGCATCTCTGGGAAGGAAGGGTGGACAAAAGATGATGGCTCCAGCTCTTGTTTTTGCACTCATTTCAAATGGCATAAAGATGCCTAGTGAGGAGACCGTAGGTAAGATTTTCTACCTCGACTTGAATTGTCAGATTTTAATGAAAACTTAGGAATCATTAGAAATGAAGAACATTCTGAGTCTCCAAGTTAGACTACGGTAGACACAAAGAACATGAATTAGGCATTAACAAATTAGTAGAGACACAAAATATAACACCACAATACACATGATGAAAGCATGTCTTAGATTTTCCACAATTTGGAGTACATGGAACCACCACAAAGAGAATAAAGCTGCACGGGGAACATGAGGAGGATATGAAGAAGAAGTACACAAATAAGTGTGATGGAGTACGAGCAAATTCTGAGAAAATTTTTATAGGGGAGAGTTTGTAACACCCGGGCCCTAAAATTCATTAAGATGGCCTGAGAATTTATTTCAGGCCATGGGCCCATGTTTTATGCCAAGCCTCTTGGATATTTTATTTGACAAGATAGGCTTCGGTTGATAAGACAGGCCAGGCCCATTTAGAAATCAACTCCACCCGCCACATCCCATCTCTGTAAGGCCTCTACAGTTTTCTTCCCCTCAAACTTCTCCCTCCCGGCTGCACTCTCCTACTCTGATTCAACCTTTACAGTCCCCCTCTTCCTAAATTTCCCTTGCCCATGGCTCCGAATAAAACTGAAGACCAAAATGTGCCCTTTATATATTTCACGCAAGCATATTTCTCTCAAACAAAAGCATCCACCTCTAATTCCTTCTCTTCTCAGAACACCAACTCTGTTTTACTCTGTTGCTCTCATTGTCACTCTCTAAAATCATGTTGTACCTCTCATGCTCTGCCTCTCATGCTTGTGTCTGCACCAATGGGAATTAGCCAGCTCCACCTCAACCAACTGTCACGCTAGAACATCCTTACTGGTGTTTCGAACAAACACTGGTAGCGGTGAGCATTGAGCTCTCTGCCTTTTCTCTTCTTCTCCCTTTCTCTTTCTCTTTCTCTCCTTCTCAAGCTCTCTCTTTTCCTGTTTCTCTCTCCCACTCAGTAGCTAACAGCTCTGTTTCTGACGTTCAAGACCCGACCAGCCCAAGCTTTACCTCAAACCATCACTGTGAACAATGAAACAGGTGAGTCCTCTCTGTCTCTCACGTTATATCTCTCTTGTTGCTATCTCAATCTCCTTCTCACACTCCCGCTCTCTCTTGCGCTGTCTCATGACCATCTTTGCACCTAGAAAGACCAATCTTTCTCTTTGTAACTCACCATTCTCATCCATGGGCACTGACCAGTTGAAGCCAGCTCAAACTCACAGTTTTCTCCCCTTTGCCACATAACGCCTAGCTGAAGCCCATCCTCGCCCAGGCACTGGTGTTGCCCTGATCCCGTTGCCCAACCACTCTCTCCATATTTGGACGGTGTCGAAGTCAATAAACCATCATGCCATCAAGTCTTTGTGCCATATATCTCTCTCACTACCATTCTCTCTCCCTCTCCCTCTCTCCAAATTGTTCGAGTTTGCCAATAATATTTTGTGTGGCCTATTAAATGAAATTTCAGTCCATAGTTCATAGTACGCACGTGGTTAGAAATTGACATGGTAACAAGTGTGCATTGGAATAGGTGATTACTGACCGTTAATTGTTGCTCGAAGCTACAAGGTAGATAACTATGTTTACATGTAGTAATGATTTGACTAAATGAAAGAAAGAAAAAGAAAAAGAAAGAAAGAAAAGGGAAGTGATTGAATGATTGGATGCTTGCATGAATTGTACAATGACGGATAACAAATGATTGGTGACAGATTATTCCTAATGGCGAATAACAGATAATAGATAACGCGGTGGATGGCAATACATTGCGATAGAAACGGGAGGATTACAATATAACAAAGTGAGCAGCTTCAACTAGACACAGGAAATGAACAAAATTACATTTGTAAAAAAAAATTAAAAAATTTAAAAAAATTAAAAAATTAAAATTAAAATTAAAATCAAAATTAAAATTAAAATTAAAAAAAATAAAAAATAAAAAAAATAAAAAAAGAAGAAAGAAAGGTTTTACATATACCTGAAGTTTTGGTTTGTTTCATTCGGATTGGGTCCATCTAAAGGCCATCTTTCAGGTTTAAACGTATCTGCCTCATCCCAAAGCTTTGGACTGCGATGCAGGTTCCAAACAGAAATAAAGATATCCTCACCCCTGTAAATAATTAACGAAATCAGATAAATATTTCCAAGTCAGATAACTGAATAGAGAACAATGGTAATAACATCAAATAGAAAAACTCAACAGCACAAGACAACGCACGAAACATGGAATGTTGTTTGCAAGACTGGAATCAATTTAAGTAGGCCCTGATACCATGTTAGTAATCAAACTATAAAGCCAAAGCTATCAGGAAGTGAGCAAATGATATTTATCACGTGCAAAAAACACATAAATGCTAACGAGAATTATGCGGCATCCAACAATGGAACAGAAGGAAGAATCTCAGCCATCAATATTTACCAACTACCAATAGAAAATAAAGACTTCAAAAGAATGAGGGAGTATAATCTTCAAACGAATGATTTCTTGTTTGACGACTGGATGAAAATGTATAATAACTGGTAGAAATAGTATTGGCAGTGGAATTAATAGGATATAACCTTTTTATGGGGTACTTCCCAAGGACATCATCCACAAGTGACCGACGAATTAATACAGGCGGTTGTGGGTAAAGCCTCAAGGACTACAAAGAAAGGAAGAAAAATGAAAAACAAAATGTCAATGCATGAAAGTAAAAGATTTTAAATCCAAAAATGTCGAAACCATTCATCTTCTCACTTCATTGATTACTCGAGTTGCATACTTGAGTTTCTTCATGTCTTCAATTCTTGGAAACCGATCTCCTAATACAGAATCAACCTAAACAATACAGTACAATTACATATTATCTCATAAACTGAAGTATATGTCACTCTTCTTGCTTATGATACGAATCTAGATGAATAAAACATTTTAAGATACCTCCTCTTGCAGCTTGGACATCACTCTAGGCTCCTGCCCAATCCAAAAGTAATGATCACCTTTACAAAGTAGCAATGTATGCAAGACATATATACTGTCCTCATATGCATAAGTATACACACATGAACACCCGCCCACACACCCACCCATGCACAAACACAAACTAATATATATAGCTATCATATTTGTACCTGTTACTCGAATTACTAGTCAATCCATTTGATTTGGTTGTAAGTACAAAATTAGGGCAGTTGGGTGAGCATACATGGCATGCTTACAAACAGGAAGAAAAACATATATACATTCATGTTGCTTGCAAGCTACATTGTAGGTTCTTAATACATTAATTGCAATGGCGACGATCTGCACAAAACAATGAACATTACAAGACAGACAGTCTCAACTAAATGGTTATTAGACATTTTCCTTAAGTTTTGGTTTAACCAACTATTATTGTCCATACAACCATTGAAACTATCTAATGAAAATTGTTGAGAAAATATATGCTATTTTCAATATTTGGTCATGTTCTACTACTCAAAGAATTTTCATGTACCAAAGTTGATGTAAATTGTTCATGCACTACAAGACTTAACAAAAACTTAACATACTTTACCTTGGAGAGAAGATAAAAGGTCCACGTTAATACTGCAGCAGATGTTTCATGCCCAGCTATAAGCATTGTCATCAAGTCATCACGGAGTTGCTTGCTTGAAACCTAACAGAAAATTAGAAAAGCTTCAATCCTTTCGGCTGAAATAAAAAAGATTTAAAAATATTTTGGATCATACATCATCTCCCGATGCCAAAAGAAAGTGGAGAATACTAGGATCTTGTTCATTCACGTATTCCTCATGAAACTGTAGCTCTTCTTCATCTACCATCCTCTGCAGATGGAAACAAATAAAATAATAATACAAAACAAGAACTGGCGAACTTAGCAGCCCAGTACATGTAAAAAGCCGCAATTATTTTGATGAATCGCAGACTTGCCAGCATAAAACTTTGTTCAGTTTAATCGTGAATGGAATTTAAAAATATTGATAAAAAAAATCCAATTTTTAGAGTAAGCCAATATAAATCAAATTGCACATTAACTCTAGTAACTTGTTTTTTTTTTCTGACCTATTCATATTTTCTTCAATAGCAAGAAAAAATGCACTTCTGCAAGTACGACTCCAGTATATTGTTCACCAATTGGTAATTTACCAAATTTTAAGCAGTGACTTTTCACCAAGCAAACATCACCTACTTTGTTTGCTGCCACAAGCTTCCTTCTTATCTTTGACATTGCCAGAAACCTCAATTCCATAGAGGAATTATAGGAGGTTAGGTATTTTCAATAAACTTCNGGGCCTTTTTGGCCTTTACAACTTGATATTTAAATACATCAAGGTAGCTGTATTAGGCGCCCTATGGTTTTCAAGAATATTTGCTTTGGGCGTAACATTCAAGGATGAGGCTCCTCCAATTGATATATCTCAAATGTATATTAAATAAAATAGTCTTTACTTATAAATAAATAAATATATCAAATAGTCTCTAAGTACAATGCTAATGTAACCCCTTACTAAGTATATAAAGCTTGGGAAGTAAATATTGGCACTGGTTAAAAGGTAGGCACCACAGCATTACTTTTGTATGAGCAAATATGTAACAGAGCACATCAATATGAATTGGACCATTATATACCTAAACAAGTTCGTATAGTACAGAATGGCGCTCCAACAGTAGAGGACTTACCTTACATATTGCTATTAGATCGTCAAGAATGTCATTAATCAATTTGAGTGCTGCTGAAACCTTTTTTTGCCGGGGTGAAATGTCTTTCCATATTGGAATCTCCCAGAATGGAATTGGAGCAACACTCCGATCTTCTGCTTCTCTCAGTACAGTGTAAACGGCCTGGGCTAGCAAAAATACAACATAAATACACATGCACACGCTCGCGCACACATACATGAAGCATTTGCATAAAAGCAACATTAATGAAAAATGAAATGAAGCAGGAAAACTAAAGCAGAAATGTACTCCAACAAACTGAAGGTAACATCAAAGGCAAAAGAGTGGAGGACAAAAAAATACCTCAACTATCCCAGTATCATTAGTTAATGAATCAAAATCATAATTAAATACTGCCTTGCCAATGATGTCCAATGTCAAACGCGAGAAAAGTGACTCCATCTCAACATCTTCCCCATCAGATGCAGCAACATCTAGCTTCTTGCAAAGCCTATCTGTAGCTTGTCCGAAGAGGTTAATCATAGCAGCCACATACTACAGAAAAAAGTAAAAATAACAAAAAAAAAAAAAAAAAGTCAGCAGCAAAACAGGTGAATGATAACAAGGTTCAATATTTCTTATTGCCTGAATCGGGCTCACCTTCCAATGAACTAAAATATTATCTTATGTATGCAATATTACTGTTAGAAATAGCCTCAAACATAGAGGCATTACAAAGGCACGTTACTTCTAGCTTCTACACCTCAGTGTAAATGACATTTTTCTTTACTTTTCTTTTCTTTTCTTTTTCCATCCAGTGATAAAGCTGTTTTTGTTTTTTCTATTTTCTTTAAACCATGTTCCTTTCCTGAAACTAATATCTTCTTCTCTTGCTGTAACACCCCAGACTTTTAAGGTTTTTACTTTAGAAAATATTAGGAATTACCTTATAATTTGGGTTTCTATTTTTAGAAAGGAAATATGGATTAGATCTGAAATTGGGCTTCGAGACTATGTCCTTTGCTTGAGGTTTAATTATTGGGTGTCTAGGTTTGGATCCGTGAAAATGTTTATTGATAATTTATTGGGATTAGAGACTCACCCATAGGATAAATTCGTGACAGGCTAGCCTACACTTGGATATGCATGCCCATGAGCCCCTGAGATGTCCTGCAAGCCCATTTGATATTTAGAGAATAAGTTGGCCCATGTTCAATGGATAACAGGTCCAAGAATTTGTGCAAGGACCCTTCTATTGGGTAAATGGGCCAGCCATACATTTTCTACAAGCCCATTGGCTGTTTAAGATGGCCTTCTTTTGGATTTATTGGGCCCGACCTATGAAAACTTCAAAGCCCCTTTTTGCGGGCCTAGCCCATTTAGAAATGCACTACACCGGATTCTTACATCCAGAAGGGCAAGAACATCCAACTCATCTGGCTAGTTGAGCACCACCCAAACACCAACCTCCTAGGCAAAAAGCTCCTTAGACAAATTAGACTTCAATCAAAACTCTCCCTCATAGTGTGAATAGGAGAAGGCAGACCACTCATTCCCAAATTCCTACTGCTCATCGGGACTCCTTCACTTCTATAGAAACTACTCATGCTCAGAGTCCCAGACCCCTTCCATCTATTCTCCTCATCATATCTCTCTCAATCCATGTTCTCTCTGGTTTTGCCTCACATTGCACTGCACCACAGCAGCCCAGCTCTACCTCAAGCTCGCAGCACTGTGCACGACATCAAGAACCAGTGAACCGACAACTCAGCCCTGCTGCACCACCAAGAAGACAAGCAGAAGCCGAGCTCTACCTCATGTTCAGTCAACACCAGCCACTAGTAGCAAGTCCCATATGTGTTACAGCCAACACCATCTCAGATCAACTGAAAGCAAGTCCCACCACAAAACTGTAAACTCACCCTCTTTCTCTCCATACAGTAACTCTCTCCCGTAAACCCTTTAGGTTTAATATTATGGGTGTAATTGTGACATGGGAAGATGACTTAGTCAAATATGTGTTAGAGATGCTTATGCAGGTCAAGTTGGATTTATAATTATGGTAGATGTTTATAAGAGGGAAGAATATAATTATGTGTTACAAGCACTGTGATTTTAAGGAAAATATGTTTTTGGAGGTCGGCCCTCGGGTAGTCCAATTAAGTGAAGTTCTAGTCTTTAAGTTGATGGTGCACAGAATGAGAAATTGATGTGATATTATGTGTGATGATATAGGTCATTATCGATGCGCAAATTGTTGCTCAGAGTTGTAAGGTAAATACCATGATCATACCCTTATGTGTGTGCGTGTGTGCATGTGTGTATGTATATATTATATATATATAGTGAACAATGTTTTTCAAGTATTATGTTTTGCATAGCCCTTCATTGTAAGCCCCTATTTACAAACCCAAGTTATGATGAAAGTGATGTTATGATTGTTTTACATGCATCATGAAATGTCTTCACTTGATGTTATGACGATCTATATTATTATGTATTTTACATCCATCATGATAAGACAAGATATGAAATGAAAGCAAATTCATGATTGAATGTATGACGCTTAAGATATGTAATGGTCTATGTTATGATATGTATGATGGTACCAATTAGGGCTAAGCAAAAATCCGAAAATCCGACCCGCTCCGACTCCAATAAAGCAAAGTCGGAGTCCCATTTTTTTAATTTTTCCCTCAGAGTCGGAGACAGAGGTGTCGCCAAACCAACTCCGACTTTGATCCGATCCAACTCCAACTTTATGCTTTGACTCCGACTTTGCCCTCAAACTCCGAATCAGACTCCAATATTGTACATATGTTATAAAAATATGTATTTATCTATATATTGATCATATATACTAGTATAGTAATATAATTATATAACTAGAACTTATATATTTAAATTTAATAATATACTAGTATGATCTAATTATTATAAAATAATATACTTATACTATAATCTAAATAGATTAATAACAGTTTAGTATATGCAAACATCATAGTATTACTACCATACATAATCAAGTATAGAAATAAGTTAGACACTAGCATTGAAATAAGTTTAGTATAATAAGTTAATAACAAATAATACTTTCTTTCTTTTTTATAGGTGAATGTTTTGAAATTTGTAATGTTGTTATATGAATCATCTTAGTACATAGTATAGCTAACTAGCACTATGATAACATAAGTCTAATTAGCACTAGTACTATACTAATTTACTAAAATATAATAACATGTAATTAGACACTATACTATAAGTCTAGTATATAAATAAATTAGACACTGATGTAAAAATAACTAATAAGTCTAGTATAATAAGTAAATAACACATGATATTAATTTACTAAAGTATAATAACATTAAATTAGACACTAGAAATAAATCTAGTATAGAAATAAGTTACACACTGGTAAAGAAATTTTTCTTTTATAAGTTAGACACTTGTATAGAAATAAGTCTAATATAATAAGTTAATAACACATAATACTATAGTATAATAACATATAATTAGACAATGAAATAACATGTAATACTATAGTATGATAACATGTAATTAGATACTATAGTATAAGTCTAGTTAAATAGCGGCGAAACAGTGGATCATTTACTTCTACATTTTGCTAGGGCCTCATGGAATTACTTTTTCAGCAAAGTGGGATTAGCATGGGTTATGCCGGGGATGCGGTTGACCTACTAGCTAGTTGGAGAGGGATCACGGGGATACCACATATTGCAGTTGTGTGGAAGATGACTTCCATTTGTATACTTCGGTTCATTTGGACTTAAAGGACTAACCAAAGTTTTGAGGATCGAGACTGCTCCTTGGAAGAGTTTAAGAGTTTTTTTTGGAAGTCTTTATTTATGTGGGCCATTGTTATAGACTTTAATGGTCTCGACTCTCAACTTTCATAATTTCCTTGTAACCGTTTCTAGTTCCTAACTAGGTGTAATCACATGTAGACTTTAATGGTCTCGACTCTCAACTTTCATGATTTCCTTGTAACCGTTTCTAGTTCCTAACTAGGTGTAATCACATGTATACTTCCTGTGTACTTGGGCTATGTCTATTTCTATATCAATAAAATATCTTCTTACTTATCAAAAAAAAAAGAAATAAGTCTAATATAATAAGTTAATAACACAAATTATAATACTATAGTATAATAACATATAACTAGATAGTAGCGAATGAATATTATTAATAATCAATACTAAAAACTATAAAAAGTCTATAAAAAGTATTTTTAAAAATGGGCTAAATATGAAACTCAAAAAAAAAAAATCCAAATTTGACTCTGCTCTAACAAGTCGGAGTCGGATCGGAGCCTACACAAGTCAGAGTCGGAGTTGGAGTTGGATTTAGATTTAGGGGATTCTGACTCAAACTGAGTCGGTGCTCACCCCTAGGTACTATAAGATAAAAGGGCAGCTTGCAATGCCAAGATAGGCACAACAGTAGTACACCTAGTGATGTCATCCTCATGTATGGGATTCCTAACCCAAGTCCTCGGGTAGAATCAAAATCACAAGAATTGCTAAACCCCAACTCATGGGGGTCAACAATAGGTACCAGCCAATAAGGAAAGTCAAAGATAAGTTAGATGAGTCCCAAACATGTTACATGTCTATAAGCACGTTTCTCCAGAAATCCTATGTTTAAATATGTTTACTGTATGATGTGTTGCTTATTGAGTATTCAACTCATTTTTGTTCTAATTTTTTAAAAGCCCTAGATAATGATCAATATGAGGATGAAGTTGCAAGACAGAACTTGGGTCAATTTGAAGAGATAGAGGCCTAGATCACAATGGAATTTTTAGATTTATGCTTTTATATATTAATAAGTTATTTTCTTAGCACAAGGATTCTTAAAAGCGCTAGTAGCATCCCTGTCCTTATGAGGGACAAGGTGTTACACTTCACATAATTGGAATAATTTCCGTTATAATAGATAGATGACCTTTTTCCTTTTAAAGGTAAAATGCATCCACTCATTCTATGGATTGCACTAATCTATTTACAAACGAAGTGTGCAATATCATGCCTCATTCTTTGGCCATTCAAAACTAACTTTACATGAAGAGTAATGCTAAATATAGTTTTAGAGTGTGCAAATCTCGTGCACTCACTTTGAAAAAGTGGAGTCCATCATGAAAAAGTTAGTTTTTTCACGTGGATCCCAGATTTTGGAGTGCACAGGGTTTGCATACTTTAGGGCTATATAAATCATTTCCCTCACATGAATCGTATGATTAGCTTAACAAAATTATTTGATGGAAACACTTTAATCACAAGAAAATTTTGGTACACAAACAACATAAAAATGAAATCAATAAATCACTCGAGTCACCTTCTGATGCAAAGAAGGCACTATAGCACGTCTCCGAACACGCCATATCTCCCCATCAGCAGGGATGAGCCCCTTTCCCATGACAAATTCTAGAATTTCAGCCAAAATACCCTGACATCAAAGTGTTAAAAAGCTGCTGAGAAAGAAGAGGAGGGAGGGCTAAGAATAAGCATAAGGAAAAAGGGCACTTGGTTTACCTTTGAATAAGCCTTTGAGTTCTCTTTCAATATATGTTTTGAGATGGAAGGATCGGAAACTATTACAAATGACTACAACCAACATGAAGGGGTTGATCAAAATTCCATAATGGCCATGCCCTAAATGGTCAAGTCAATTCCAGACGAAATATAAATACAGATAATAACAAACCAACCTTTGGTCCAAAGTTTAACCTAAAAATTCCACCGTATCTGAGGTAAAGTTCATACAAGGGGATGAAAAAGGCCTCATTCCTAATGGCACTAATTGATCCTTTTGCCTCCGGGATCTTTGGACAATCTCCATGGTTATCAACCCAACCAAATAAAACTTCCAGCACCGCACTTGGAACCCCCAACTTCAACAAACTTTCCTTCACCACTGATGGAAACCTTCCGAAACAAAAGACAAATACATGAATACCAATCCCAAGAAGGATAACATCCACGCATTTCAAGACATACCAATCCCAAGAGAAGAAGAAGAAGAAGATAATCGCTTCTTTACTTAACCTATTGGTATTATGATCATTACATATTTTCTTTTCACTTACCAGAAGAAAACAATCATACACATAACTCACAAGTGAAATAAAAACTGAAGGATTCGCTGTTTCATGTGAATTTGAACATATCCAGATGAGTTTTCGCCGCATTGAGTAAAATACATATCACAAGGGTAACTACGGTACGTAAATCAAGAGTATTGTGGTACGATTCAAGGTTCTTAAAAGCATACCCGGATTGCTCCACAGTGAAGTCCCCCGAGGCAATCCGGGCAGAGAGCTCTGCGCGCCGTTTTTGTTCAAGAAGCCGTTCAACGCTCTTGACACCATCGTCCACAGAGTCAGGCTCCTTCCCACTGGAAGAAGCGCAAGAGATGGTAGATAACCCACGTAAAACTGCAAAACACACACATTCACACACACAAGCGAAAAAATCTACGATTGGGATCATATATACAAAAGAAACTTGAGCTGAAAAATCGTTGAAGGGGAGCAGAGCAACCTGGATGTCTTTTGGCGTACAATGGGGGAAATCGGGTAGTGCGATTGAACTTGCGGATACGAACAGGTTTGGTAGAGGAGGGTGTGGATCTAAAGAAAGGAAAATTGGCAGCCATGGAGACGGACTGCCTGAAACGATAAATCCAGAGTTAAGTGGCTTTGTTAGTGAGTAACAGACTAATAGTGGCAGAGATGAACGAATTGCAGGGAGAGTAGAAGAGTGAGCACTGGGAAAGTGATAGAGTAGGTCATGACAGGATTGTGATGATAAAGAGCACCAAAACGAAAACGTGGGCATCTTCATTCTCTATCAGTATCACCGCTAAATGATAGGAGGGAATCTCTTACACGCTACATTGTTAGATACCCAACAAACCGCCGAAACAGAACAAAATCTCACCCATCCGGAAGATCCTGTTCTTACGCGAACCAGTACTTCTATATACCACCGGCTAACGCAACCTTTGGGTAACCGGCACACGTCAGCCGATAAATATATATATATAAAAATCTATTCATACTCTTAATTTTTGTCATCCTCTTATCATTTTATGATGAGGCATTAGATGATAGGTTTACAAATAAAATATAATAAATAATCTCCAATCATCTAATACCACATTATAGGATGATAGGAGGATGATGGAAGTTAAGATGATGAGTAGCATTCCTCATATATATATATATAAAGCATACGAGAAATGAGAGGGAAGATTTTTTTTTTTTTTTTTCAAAAGAGTCGGAACCACCTATCCACGAGTGACCCTTTCTCAATTTCATTCATAAACCCTCATTTATGGCAGAGAAATACCTTGGTTACAAACCATCTAATCCCATCAAAATCCAAATAAACAAACAAAACAAACCAAAACAAAAAACTAGAAAAACTTAAATTCTAATGCTGGAAAGGCCAATTTTATCAATACGAATAATACCCCTGACATGACAGGGAAGAGACCCACCCTCCTCATATCTACAAGACAACCCTGTCTCACCTTGCCGCTCCAAAAAATCCGCAACCTGATTCGCTTCTCGGTATTGATGTCGAATAGTAAATTGAACTCCTTAAAGCTCTTTCATCGTTTCCTCCCAAAACTCCCAAAGATACCAAAGTGTACAATTTTTTGAAAGAATCCAACCAACTATAATTTTTGAGTCACACTCAATTTCAAGATTAAAATAACCCAGATCTTTACACAAAACTACTCCCGCATGTAATGCCCGAAGCTCGGCCTCATTATTAGTCCCTTGCCCAAAAAAAGCTAAAAAAAACCCCTTTAACAGTACCTGTAGCATCTCGGATCACACCTTCTCCCCCACCTAATCCCGAATTACCCCTACAACTCTCATCCACATTCAACTTAATGGAACCACTAGTTGGCTTTTCCCAAAACACTAGCCATGGCATACGGCGTTGGCACCTAACATGTGGGATATCAAGATCAGCAAGGAACCTGGCATCTCTAAGCGAGATAGACTCTTCCTTCGCATGTTCCATAATCAACTGCCGAAGCCAGAATTTTATTGAAATCCACAGACTATCCACCGAGCAAGCAGCTCCTTCCATATGCACTCTGCACCTAGGTGCCATAAAGACCATGTAATATTAGATGGTAACAGCCCAATCAAAATACCCCTTGATGAAGACTTCCTGGCTAACAAAAACCAATGGAGAACACGTCCCCACCAGGTTCCTGCATACATAAACAGCAAACCCAGCGCCATGGCCACTCTCTCCCAAATTTGCATAGCAAATTCACCAGAGCACAGAATATGCTCGAGGATCTTAACTTTCCTGATATTACAACAGTCACATCTAGAAGCCAAACTCACTCCACAGCTTTGAACTCTGGTATCCACCGATAAACACTGAAACCGGGCCTTCCACATGCACAACGAGATTTTTTCTAATAATAGCTTATGACATATCCACTCCATGCCTGGCATTCTGTCCTGTTTGAACTAGACCACCTCCCACGCACTAGTTGAAGTAAAAACCCCATCCGAAATCGACTTCCAAATGAGACAATCAAACCCATCCGTCCCTGCCGAAATAGAAGAAATAATCTCCCCCATACTTTCATTGCCCACCAGCTCCTCTAACAAGTCAAAATTCCAACAAGAATTCGACCAACACTCCTTAACTTGAAGCAAAGGATTAACAATAGTGGAAGCACGTAAACATAATGGCCCAGAATCAAGCCATTTATCAAACTAGAATGATTTCTTGCCTTCTCAAATGTGCCATTGGGTATTATCACAAACATCCGGCAAAACTCTCATAATTATCAAAACTGAGAGCAAACAGGAGTATTTTTTGCAAGCACCAAATGCGCACTCTTCACAAATTTAGCCTTGAAGAACTGAGTCCATAGATTATCCAGCGTCAGCAAACGCCACGCTAGTTTCATATGGAGTAAACGCTGCACGTCCACAAACTTGCGCAGACACAACCCTCCCTCCACATTCGGCACACACATCTTGTACCAAAGATACCACTTCCTCTTTGCTCTGCCTTTACTCTCACCCCAAAAGAACGTCGATAAGATGGAGTTAATTTTTTTCAAAGACACCAAAGGAACACTTAGAACAGCTAGTAAATGGGTTGCCATACAAGAGAGCACATGTTTCAGCAAGATTAATCTACCCCCTTGGGATAACAGCCTAACTTTCCAGCCCGCCACTTTATCCCGAATTTTATTAACCAGTGGCTCAATCGATTGAGCCTTTAGCCGCCCATTCACTAAAGGAACACCAAGGTAAGTAAACGGGAAAGACCCTTCCACAAATCTTGAAATTCTCAACAATTCACGCCTTCAAGCTGCGTTGATCTGCTTGGAGAAATAAATTGCCAATTTTTCCGTACTGATTAATTGTCTCGACCAGCTTTCATACTTCTCTAAGGTCCTCAATAACCTCCGAAACGACCTGACATCACCACTAGTGAAAACCAACAAGTCATTGGCATAAAGTAAATGCAATACCAAGGGAGCACCTCTAGGATGATAAAAGTTGCCAATTCGTCCTTCCTCGAATTTAGCCACTAGCATTTAAGACAAAATTTCCTCCATAATAATAAAAAGATACAGTGAAAGCAGGTCACCTTACCGCAAACCTTTAGTCGGTTTGAAATAGCCTTTGTAGGTTCCATTAAGCATAATAGAAAACTAAGTAGATTTCACACACTCTGCAATTAGCTAGCAAAATTTATCACTGAAACCAAAACTACTCAAGACCTGCAAAAGAAAGTCCCAGTGAACTCTATCATACGCCTTGGCCATATCAACTTTCAACAACATATTACCACCTTTGGTCTTTTTGTACAAAGACTGGACCATCTCATAAGCAAGCGTAATATTTTAAAAAATACTCCACCCAGGAATAAAAGCACCCTATTCTTGTGAAATAAGATTCGGGAGGAAACTTGTCAATCTATTAACCAAAATCTTCGAAAAGATTTTATAAGCCACAGAGCAAAGGCTTATAGGCCTAAATTTATCAAAACTCTTTGGGTCCGATACTTTTGGGATGAGCACGATATAAGAGAAGGAATAGAACCTTGGTAACGAAGCACTATTGAAAAACTCTCGCGTTGTTTCAACCACATCATCCTTCACAATCTCCCAACAAAACATGTAAAAACCAGACCCGAAACCATCCGGACCATGAGTACTATGCTTCAGGATGGAAAACACCACTGCTTTAACTTCATCTTCCTACAGACTCGCACAAAGCACATTGTTATCCTTAGTCGAAATCACCAGTTCTACAAATTGTCAAAAGATCCGCAGGCTGGATGTTCGGAGGTAAGGACAAAAAATTCTGAAAAAAATATGTGGCCTCATTGTGAATGGCCTTAGGCGTTGAGAGCACTGTTTCGTCCGTCTACTTCATGCACGGCACCATAGCTTGCTTCCTACGTTGGTTCATAGACGCATGAAAGAAACTGGAATTTTGGTCTCCCTCTTGTAACCATTTCCTCTTTGCCTTTTGAGCCAATCTAATTTCTTCCCTTGCTTCCCAATCATTCAGCTCCTGTTTAGCTAGCAGAAATTTTGTTTCCAGAACCGAATCATTGTTTTCTTGAAGCTGGAACTCAAGGAACTCCACCTTCTCTTCAAGTGTCTTTATCATTAAATCAACCCGGCCAAAAACATTACGATTCCAATGTTTTAAGAAGACCTTCACTTTCTTCAGTTTGGCAACTAGTTTATACAAACTACTACCACCGACTACTGGTTCTGTCCATACTTCCTCCACATACTTCAAGAATGATTCATGCGAACAACACATATTTTGGAAGCGAAAAGGAGAAGGGCCACACCATAACCTCGGCGGACATAAGTAAACCATCATGGGACAATGATTGGACGACTTCCTCGAAAGATATTCCATATAAACCGAGCCAAAGCGATTATAGAAAGCAACATTCATCACCGCTCGGTCCAAACGGGCCCAACTACTGGACAGACCCTCATGGCCATTACACCAAAACATACTCCTACCTTGAACTTTCATCTCTACAAGCCCACAATTATCCAAGCTATCATTGAAATCCGCCATTGCCGATAAAGGACGTGGGCTTCCCCCAATACTCTCGAAATTCGAACGTATAACATTAAAATCGCCTACCACCAACCATGGAGAATCAATTATACAAATACTTTGTAGCTCCTCCCATAGACCTTGGCGTTCTAACTGTGTACATTTGGCATAAACAAATGTTACCAAAACTCGATTAGTCCCCAAACAAAACCAACCCGAAAGCGATTGATTAGTCATATTGAGAAGCTTAAACTCATAATCCTCCTTCCAAAAAAGCCACACTTTACCACCTGAAGACTCATTACTGTAAAACTTCAGAAACTCCAAAAATCTAGCCAGCCATTGCATTTTAGATTCCTCATTGAAAGGTTCCAAAATCGCCACTATCGATACCTGGTACTTTTTAACTAAACTTTTCAGTCTCTTCTTAGACCGACCTAAACCGCGAATATTCCAAACTAACATCGTGTCAATCATAAATTAAGCTTGGAGGTTCAGGTATCCACCGGCTGTGAATGCCTAACATAGTGTGTCAACTGCTTTGTTCTTTTGGATTTATGCCCGGGAGGCTCCTGGTCAAAATCATATGCCTTTTCTATCCTCACTTCCAGCCCCTGCCTCCCATCTCCCCATCCGAACTATACTCCAAACTATCAACAGTAGCAAGATGAATATTAGCCTGCCCCCCATGGCTTTCCATTTCCAAAACCTTCGACACTACATCACATTGCCCAATGACATCAGATTGTACTCCAGGATTTCCAGTCAATAAAATTTTTGACTCCAATATATTACGAATTTTTTCCAGACTAGCAAGATTTGCTGCAACTGTCACGGGATTATTTTCACTGGACACCAGAGCTTCAGACTGCATGGGAACATTCTTCAACAGCACAACCTCACTCACATGCATTGACAGATCAACTTCACATTCAATTTCCTCACAACTCTCATCATCCTCCAAGGCATTCTCCGATACCTTCACATCAGACACCTGCAACTCCTTCCATTGTAACCCACCCTCTACTATTGCACCCGACAAAGAGCCATCCCCTACATTCACCCCCTCCACTTCTTGGCCTGGGTAAACACTGAGACGTCCCGAACATTCACATCTTTCGGCAAAACCTTCTCCACTTGTTTATTTTTTTCCTGCCACTCCTGCTTGTACAGCGGCTTCCTAATGACCTTATCCCCATCAGATTTCCTCACACCAGCCCTATAGACCATTGAAGTGTGACCTTGACAGAAACATTTAGAACAGTAATACCCATGCCGTTCATACTTTATGTTCTACCATATTTTTCTCATCGCTGACAAAACAATGGGAAATCCCTATACCAATTCCTCTGATAAATCCATTTCTACACACAGACTAGCCCCGGATGCTCTAGTTTTATTAAGTGTGGCATTATCCGTTTCCAAATAGCGGCCAAACCTCGTAGCCAATATTTGTAGACAATCCGGACGATACAAATGAAGAGGCAACCCAGGCAGAAAAACCCACTGAGGCGCAAGAGGGGATTCATGTGCCAAATCAAATTCCTTGGTCCAACGGAATAAGCGAAAAGAGGAATCCCCCATAGTACGTCCTTCATGAGCCCAGTCATGCAAAAAATCACGTTCACTTCTCATCTGTACCATCACATGCAAAGCATCCATAAAATTGACTGTGGGTGCCTCTTTCAGTCCCCATGATTTAGCAATATAAGAACGTACAGTCTCAATGGACGGCCTAGTATGAGAAAACTTGAGGATCAAAGAATACTTGAAATCATCCACAGCTTTTGTCATCTCTACCTCTGAAAAAACAAAGCCTTGTTCACCATCTATTTCCACCGTGTACCTTATCAAAAGCCTGAAAGAAGACTGGGAGGAAGAGGAAACTGCCTGAGCAAAAGATTTTACTCCCTGAGCCATAGCAACTCCCACCGAAGAGGAATCTAACGAAGGGGTAAGGCGGCCTCCATAGCCGAACCCTAGCACGGCTAACGTAACAATTCAAGATTTGGAAACTCTGTGAAAATCGGAATAACCGAAACTATAATATTCCAATATCTCCAAAATCGCCAGAGCCGGTTTCAAAACACTTCAAATAATCCTAGCAATTAAATTTGGACTGCTTCGGGAGGGAAGAATTCATTTCAATACAACATACATGAAAATGTGAAGAACAGGGTACGTCACTGCGTTCTACATTGCATCGTCGTCATCATTGGTGATTAAAAGTTGGGAATCATAGTTTCGTTTCCTTGTGGTCTCCGTGTGTGAATCTTGGCCAGTTTTATGCAATTTTTTTGGGGTCCATCTCTGTTTGACCAGTTTGATAGAGAAAAAGGTAGATCTCGTCGTGAGCATGAAGAACTGGTCGATCGATCTTGTCATTTTTGTAGCTTCGTGTTGTCTCCATGGCTAGCTTCAAGTAATATCAAAATCATCAACCCCTCATTTTCATGTGGGTGTCTCGTCGTTACCATTTTGTTTGCTATTAGTTTATTTTTTTGGTTGTATTTGGGCATTTGAAGGGGAGATTTGCGTGGATTTGGCTGTTGAGTTTAAGATTTGTGTGGATTTGACTGTTGAGTTTATATTTTGGTTTGGATGTATTTGGGCATTGGAACAGGAGGTTTATTGTCTTCATAGATGGTCACATATCAACCTAGTTTTTTATTGCAAATTTGCTTGCATCTGCTGAAGGGGCTTATGTCTGGGTTGGTTGCATTTATGGTGTGCTTTACTTCAAAGCTTATTATAATTTTTTTTCTGGAAATAATGCTCCACTGATAGGCAAGATAGAGATGAACTGCTGTTGTCTAAGGTTGTCTGGAACTGGAAGTGTGGTTGGGTTTAAGACTTAAGTTGCAGGTTTCCCAAATAATGATCAGGCATCTGTATTGTTTTTTCTTTTTAAGAAAAAGAATTTATTTGCAACTCCTAATACATTATTATTGTCAAATCCTTCGGACTATGCTAACATAGAAAATATTAGGTTAGGTTTGGGGAGTAAGATGAGAATTTTTTGTTTTAGATAAAAGTTTAAAATGTTATATTTTAATATTATTATTGTTTTGAGATTTGAAAAAATTAAATTAGAATTTAAAAAAGTTGAATTATTGATTATATTTTGTATGAGAATTTGAAAAAGTTATAATGATAAGATAAAATGATATGAGGATTTTGTATTTGATCTTAGTTACCAAATCTAACCTTAATTTCTATATAATCATCATAAATGCTATAATATTAATAAGACATTGGCACGAAGAAAAATTATTGTTTTAAAAGAAACAATTTGCATCCTTAGATCACCACTTTTATTTTTATTTTTTTATTTATTGTCTTTAATTAAGAAGATCCTTTTATTGAAAAGGGGAAAAAATAAAATTTCTCAATTAGGTTTGTCTAAGTTTATGGATAAGATTTGAATCTCTATATATTGGTAGGTAATTTGCTTTTTAAGGAAGCAACTGGAATAGATTTAAATCTCTATATATTTGGTCAGACGACTTCAAAAAATCTACATATATTTGGTCATTTGATGGTTGCAAATAACTGCACAAATAAAATTAGAAAAGGAAAAGAAAAATCATAGTGATTACATGCCCATGCTAATGATTGCACAAATGAAGATCTAGGTTTGCTAAAATCTTAATATATCCAACTTTTAGTAGTAAATTTGCCCCTATATATGCTATTAAGGATGAGAAAAATATATATATTCAACATGACATTTAGTCTAAATTTTTTTGCCTAACATTTAGTCTAAATTGACTAGCATAGAGATCAAATGAAAACAGAGTAACAAACTATACTTTTCCTCTGGCAACACATTATTGTAACTACACTTGCAGTCTCATCTTCATCATTGTAATCATCACATTTATCTATATCCTCGATTATCTATCTAAAATTGAATAACTTGTATTGTTATACTGAAGCGCCAATATATAGCTCTCATTGGGATTGTCAGCATGGAAAACAGAGAAGAAAAAGGAAAAGAACACTTATATCCTCTTACACCATCTAGCTCAAATCCTACCACTGCTCCAAACCTTTCAAATTGCATGCATAGTTGGCATGGACTAGTGCCTGCATAGTCACCGGCTTTTTTGTCATATCCAGATGGCAACCAATATCCAAGCAACATTCAGGCGGTGAAGTAACTCTGTTCGTGTATTTTTTTTATAACTTTATATTTTTTTGGAAGTTTAATTGCTTTTATTTTTTTGTTTTAAACAAAATGATAGTTACCAATTTCAGTATAAGATGGGACCTCTGATTCCTCTCATCACTACAAGCTCCGCAAAGAGCTCAAGAGTTCATACAGAGGATACACCTTATTGCAGGGAAACTAAAGTGACGTGTACTTCCTCTATGGGTCAATGAGAAAAGTACAGAGAATGACAATCCCGAGATACCTAAGTGTATCCAAATAGATGGTGGTGATGAAATTGAGGTTCCAAAGTTGGGAATGAAACTTAATTATTTGGAAGAATTATTGAGCTATTATAAGCAATATGACAAGAAATTGGGATTTGGGGTGATGACAAAAGGAGTGAGAAGGCAGACGATGAGAATGTTAGATATATCACCCTTGCTTGTGTACGTGGTGGGAAGGTTCGGAATAAATCGTTGAATGTCGTCAAACCACGTCCGATGGAAAAGACATAATGTAAGGCAAAGATTAATACCTTAAAAGTTGAGGGAAATGTGCAGTTGACAACAGTTCATAATATCCATAATCACGGCTTTAGTCCATAGAAATTCCGCTTCTTTCGTTGTAATAGAGAAGTTAGCAAGACCGTAAGAAGAGTCCGATACAAATGACTTGGCTGGCATCGAAATGAATAAGAGCTTTGGCAGTTTTGTTGTTGGCGCAGGTGGATTTGAGAACCTCCCATTTTTTAAAAAAGATTGTCGTAATTACATCGACAAAGCAAGACATCTGCGACTTCGGAAAGTTGGCGCTGGAGTGCTTCGAAAATATTTTTTAAGGATGCAATACAAAAATCTTTGATTCTTTGCATTGATAGATTTAGATGATGACGGGAGATTAACAAATGTCTTCTAGGCAGACCCCTGTAGTAAGGCAGCATATCAGTATTTTGGTGATGTGGCCACATTTGACACCACAAATTTGACAAATAGATATAGTATGCCATTTGCACCATTTGTTGGTGTAAACCACCACGGCCAATCAATTTTACTGGGAGCAGGGTTGATTTCTAGTGAGAATACGAAAACCTTTGTATGGTTCTTCCAAACCTGGTTGTAGTGTATAGATGGTATAGCTCTAAAAGTTATTATCATAGATCAGGATAGAGCGATGAAAAATGTAATTTTTATTATCTTTCCAAAAAGCCGACATAGATTTTGTTTGTGATATATATTGAAGAAAGTTTCCAAGAAGCTTGGCTCCCATGGTTCCTATAAAAGTGGGTTGAAAAGTGCATTGATGAAATGTGTCTATGACACCCAAACTATCGAGGAGTTTGAAAAATGTTGGGATGAGTTAATCACCACATACAACTTGCATAAGAATGTCTGGTTGCAAAGTTTATTCACTGAACATGAGCATTAGGTACCGGCATTCTTGAAAGAATTTTTTTTTACTGGAATGAGTACAACCCGGTGGAGGGAGAGCATGAACACATTTTTTTACGGTTATTGTATGGGCACCTTTTGGCTGTATTCAAGCGTAACGGAATCAAATCATTGCAAGATAAGTACATTTTAGATCGATGGCGGAAGGACATCAAAAGGAAATACATGTTAATACATAGCAACTATGACGTAGGGGATCAGCGGACAGATGCTAATAGATATTCAAGTCTATTGAATATCTGCTATAAGATGATTACTCATGCAGCAGGTTTGAAAAAGCATACTAAGGATGCAACTACAAAGTTATATGCAATGATTGACTTATATTCTGTGGACAACCAAGAACCCCCATCGATAACCCTAACGGGTTCCAATGTTGGTTGTACAACAAAGGACACACTGGCTGTTGGTAGTTCAAAGCAAGTAATCAGTCCACATGTTGTGAGAAGAAAAGGTAAACCCCATCTCTAAGGAGAGCATCCCAGATGGAAAAAACATGCGAAAAGTTAAAACAAAGACAAAGAAACCAGTAAAGGAGAAACGTAAACAGGTGAACATTTTTAATATTACATGTTTCTTTTATATTTTATTAATGCAAATATAATCTAATGTTCCAATGTTATTTGTTACTTGATTATTAGCAATAAGGACGAGATACACCAGTCATGGATACTTACAGGAATTTATTTGACCCTTCAGAGATAGATATGTCCACAGTAGGTGGCATGCAGGTATATTAATAGTTATATATTTAAATTTGAATTACAATATTCTCCCATTTCCGGACGAGTATTTATTACCAGTCCGTTCCAGACAACTCAGCTTTTGACATAAGTGGAACCCAGCTCTGAGAAACAGTGCTTCTGAGTCAACAAAGTGTATGTTCACTAATATTTAAAATATTTAAATAGCAATATAGATATCACATTAATATTCGAATATTATTCGCTACAGATACAATTTGGGTTGGATGGATCACAATCGATGCAACTTGAATTGGATGGATCACAACCAGTGCAACTTGACTTGGATGGATCACAACCGGCGCAATGAGATGGTTGCATAATATGTAATCTTCAGATGGATAGCTTTATGGATGTAGAATATGTAAAAATATTCTGAATGTAGTATTTTGAATGTGGAAGTATGTGGACAAATGGGTTGTGGAAGGTAGAAGCTTGTCTTGCTCATGTAATGTTCTGATGTATAGCTTTTTGTATTGAATGTAATATTCTGATGGATAGCTTTCTGATGTAATTATGTAGTATTTTTTGAGACAATATTATTCTGATGCAATTTACAAAAAAAAAAATAAAAGGAACATGAGTCACATTGATTTTTGCACAAGTTCTTGATAATTTAATAAAGAAATGAACATGACACATTGATTTTTACACAGGTTCCTTCCAATTTACAAAAAAAAAGGAACATGAGTCACATTGATATTTGCACAGCTTCCTAATAATTTAGGGAAAAAAAAAAGAACATGACACATTGATTTTTGCACAGGTTCCTTCCAATTTACCAAAAAAAGGAACATGAGTCACATTAATTTTAGCACAGGTTCTTGATAATTTAGAGCTTCATACATGGATTTATAAACCATAACACAACAACTACAAAAGCCCAATACAACCTTCCAAAATCACTTAAATACTACTAAGCAACATGACACAACAACTACAAAAGCCCAATACTGCCGGAGTAGTGTGCGTGAACACCTTAGTTCAACTTGTTGGTCCAGAAGCACCATTTAGCAATTTGCAAAACACATGCTTTATTTGCTATTCTTCCACCAAGGTCTGTATATAAATCGTCCCAATGTCACCACCATAAAAAGCACATATTAATATAACAACACCCAAAAACTGAAACTCTTCTGACAAAGTATAAATTTATCCTCCAATGGTACCAATCGAAGAAGGAAATAAAAATAGTAACACAACTTGAAACCTAAACTGTAGAAAACATCGCCATCTCAAAGCTTGTTTTGATCAACCAATGTTTAACACTTGACTTCCTTCAATCCATAAGAAAAGTAGATAAAGGTCATAGCAGTAGCACCTTCCTTGTAGTATGCAAAAACCAAACTGCCATCAACATGCATGCTTTCCCCCACTAAACTGCCACAAAGATGAGCCAACTAATTAATACAGTTTTCCCATCAGACACAGAAACAAAAAAGATTAGAGAAGATTAGGGAGAACATACAATTGGAGATCACTGAGCTTCGGAAGGAGGAACTTGGTCGCTCCCTCAATGTGCTTCTTAAACAACTCTTGCTTCTCTGTCTCCAACTTGGCTGTTAGATTCTTGATGTACCTCTTCATGAATGTGATAAATTGCTTCTTATCAAAAGAAGGTTATTCCTTAAAAAAAAAAACATAAAGCCACATGTTTTAGATCCAGAGCAGAAAATCAATAAGATAATAGACACTAAAAGTAGTGAGCTTTCTCACCTGAAGCCTAAAGGTATCCACAATGTCAACAACCTTGACATGTTGGTCATCGACACCTTCATCTTCACCTCCACCTTCTGTGGAAAGGTTAGCTCCAATGTCCACATCAATAGCTCCTTGCACAACCCACTGCATAAAACTGAATTTTAGAACTATCCCCACAAAAGACAAAATAATAGAAGCAGAAGTTCAAGCCCTCAATCCTTCAATAGCACAAATATTGATATGACAAAAACAATTATGGAGAACCAAAAAAAATACAAATCAACAAGTTTCAACCTTTCCTTCCACTTCCCACAGCATCCCATTCTCAATTCCCTTGTACGGGAATGAGTCCGAGAGAAGCTCGTCCCCCGAAATTCATCACTAAAAGTAAATCCAATGATCAGGTTGTGGTTCAAAAATATAACTAGAGACGGGTTTTCTCACAAAGGTATCATAAGAAGCCACGACCATATGGAAATTAACATAGGAACTTTAGCAACTAGAAGAAACTACAACCATATATTCCCAACCCACAACGTATGAGGTATAATTTACATTGTTTGTGTGTGTGTGTATGTGTTTGAGAAAATAGATGCGAAAAAAAGCAGCTTTAACCGCCACAATTTGACAATGGAAAAAATCAAATTGAGAAAAAAAAATGATTCTATCAAATCTGATGGGTTGAATTCCCCAATCCTAAAATTAGAAACAAAAATGAAAACAGTCAAATCCATTAGTACTTTCCCTTGAATTAAACCACACGACAAAAAAATTACCTTTTTACTCTTAGAAAGAGGCATTAATGCTATTACCATTAGCTACTCAGAAAGATCGAGAACAACGTCGGAAGAGATTATAAATAGAGTATGAAAATTAACTCCAAAAATTAAATTTTGCAAATAGAACCATATAGTAACTGTCTGAAACAAAAAAAGACGACGATAGTTGTAGAAACTAGTTTTTGTATAAAACAAAATAGAGAGATAGAAAGTTGTACCCGTGAGAATATCCTAGTAAACTAGCATGGCTCAAGAAGTTCCTATATTATTGTAAATTTCTAGCCCTACAATCGTGAAATCTAAATGTTTTTTTGTAATCGAAATCGAAATAGAAATCGGGGAGGTTACCTCAAGGCCTTCCTTCCGTGTGTCCGTGTCTCTGTGGCTAGCTTCGAGCTTCTTGTGTGAGCTTCGTTGTTATGACCCTCCAAGGCAGTGAAGATAATAATAGCTATTGCAAAAGAGAAGAAAGGCATGGAAGTGTTCTGAAGAAATGAAGTGTACGAGAAGGAGCCGCGAGGATGAAGAAGGAAGACTCAGCGCACTGTTTTGGAGAATTTAGTTAAATGCACAGTTTCAATAATTAGTGCTTTACACAGCGTTTTGGCAGCCTGGAGAATTTATAGTTTCGTATTGCATTTTGCTTCTTTTATTAGTTAGTTGTTAAAAGGCTACGTGTCAATATTGTACTGGAGTAGGTTGTTATTCTGCATTAGCATAAGGGATGAACTGAGTGAAGGGAGAGGCATTCTGAACCTTTGTGAAGATTTGATTTGTGTATGGAGGTTGGAAACCCTCGAAGTTTTCCTTATCAATACATATGAGTCTATGAGACTCTTTATCAAACACCTTACCTACACCTCTTAAATTCTCTTAAATCAGTTTATTCAGTCCGTAGTTGGTCCTTATTACAATCACAGCAGTTTACAGAGATTTACAAGAAGGACCATTACATTCGTGCGTGAGCTGCCATCGTAGTTTTGGTCTTAGGGTTAGGGACAAAGGGATCGCAATCAGGCACAGAGAAGGGGGGAGCCCTAGAATTGTTTTTCAAAACGGTGTGTTTTGCTCAATTAAGTGAAACACATCGTTTCGCTGAGTTGCATCTGCCCCATTTGACCTATCGGTTTTCAACTTTCTCTTAAATTGAACACACCAAAGATGATCTAGCGGTTACAATTCGATTGCATGAGCCGATTGTATTCAACAATTTACTATTTATTAATAGTAATAAAAGAATTTGTGAAGTAGTAAAATAATCTGAATTAATATATTATATTAAATTTTGAGAAAAAGAAATAAAAATTTTATGTGCAGTCACTTTTAAGTACTCTTCTGTGCACTCCACTAATGTGATTGGCTACGTTATTTTTTTAATATAAAATAATTATTTTGGGAATCACATTAGTAGAGTATGCAAACGTGACTGTATGTTGTAGAATTCTATTTTTTTAATATTATTTTTATTTTAAAATTTGAAAATGTTGAATTATTTTTTATTTTTTATTTGGAAGTTTGAGAAAATTATAATGATTAAGTGATTATTATATAAAAAGTTAAAAACTTGAAATTAAAAAGTGTTTGTATTTGAGTGATATTTGATAAAGAAATTATGAGAACAGATTGAGATGAGATGGGTTCTCCAACTATGCCTCATTTGTTTTTGCATATGAGATGAGTTGAGATGAAAGTCAATAAATTTAATAAAATATTGTTATAATATATTCTTTTTAATATTATTTTTATTTGGGATTTGAAAAAATTGAGTTGTTTATTTTATTTTGTGTAGAAATTTGAGAAAGTTGCAATGATTATATGAAACAAGATGAGATGAATTGAGAAGTTTTGTGAAAATAAATGAGACTTTGCATACTGTTAACGTTGTGTTTCGTACGCCTTTGGGCTAGGTTCCAGCAACTTGGGTCTTCAAAGCTGGGCCTACGAAAACAAAGAAGAAAGAAACTAGGAAAGGGCGACCTTGGAGCCAGGGAGTTTCTAATGCCAAAATTAGTAGAGTATTTTAGAAATTTGCAAATAATGAGAGAGTCTAAAAACTAGGAATTCTTTCGTACTTGAAAATTGTTATTTATATCGGGAGTTTGGGGGGGACAGATTTGGCCTACCCTCGTGGAGCCCATGTCCTTTTTACTGTTCCTTTTTTCAGAATCCTTTAATGCAGCGTGCCTCTGCAACAATGTCATTAATATAGCGTGTTGCTCGAGTAGTGGTGCCATTAATGCAACGTGATTTCCCAATTTTCCTTAACCTGCTGGTGTCCTCGGTGGGCCATCAATGTCATATTGCTAGAGGCTAGATGTTGTTCGAGGGATCTCTAGGACGGCGAGTCCCATCCCTCCTATAGTTTGCTCCCATACGGGGGTTGCGTCCAAGGGAGTCTAACTACAGGTCAGACCAAGGGACCTATTTATTCTGGGATGGACTTTCTTTTCTTATTTTCTTAGTTGCTCCTCACAGGCCCACTAAAAAGGAAAAAACCCTTACACATCCATTACATTCAATTTAACCATTCCATTACAAGAGTAGCATTTTCCCACAAACATCCCATTTTTGGATAAAATAGATTTATTCGATTCATACTCAAGCTTGCCCCCTCTTATTTAAAAGATCACCAAAAATTAGATTCTTTGCCATGTTTGGAACATAATGTACATTGACAAGAATCAATTTTCTTTCGAAATTGAACTTCAGAATGATGGTTCCCTTTCTAATAGCTTTGGTTCGAATTTTGTTACCCATTTTCACATTAGTTCCATCATCAAGCACTTCATAAGTCTTAGAAAGGCTTATATCCTTCGAGATATGAATAGTAGCTCTAGTATCAAGCCACATCCATTCTCGGATGTCACATGGTTGGCTTCACAAACAGTCGCAATGAGGTCTTCATAGCTTCACTTCTTTCCTATACCGACATTGAAAGGCGGATGCCCTTACTTGCCACAAACAAAACAATTATATTTCTTTTTATTGTTTTGATATTTGGGGTTTGGACCATTTTTCTTGAACTTTTTCTTATTCTTGGCCTGCAACTTATTCTTCTGCTTGGTTTTGTTAACATCAATGATGTTAACTTTTATTTTCATTTCAGAAGAATCATCTTTTCTATCTATATTCCTAGAATCTTCTTCAGTATGTAAATGGCATTGAAGAGATTCTTTTATGTCATTATGTTTTAGCTCTCTCTAGTAAGCATTCCATGATGCATGCAATTTATTTTTTAATTGGCAATCAAAATATTTTATTCATAAAAGTAGGCAAAACCCAAGTATACAGGGAGTATACATGGGAAATACCTAACTAGAGTTTACAACTTATAGTAAAAAGTCATGGACACTTAGTCCGTTATAAACAATGGCCCACACCCATGAGAACAATGTTTTAAAGAAAAAGACTTTCAGCTCCTCTTAACACCCCGCCTAATTACCTATTAGAATTAACCCTTAGTGCATGTTTGAGATTACAGTGGCAAATAGAGCTTATAACTTGAATGATAAGTTCTACTATTAAAAAGTTATTTACTGTTTAGTAACCATATGTTTAAAACACTTTCAAATACATTATGTTTGTTTGGAAACAAATTGAAAAAGTACTTTCTAAGTTAGAAATGATGATTATTTAATTTTTTAAAGATTATGATTATATCCTTGAAAGTTTGAAAGTTTTAATTATTTAAAAGTTGTATAGGCATTTTTGTCCATTGATAGTATTTTTAAAATTCGAATTGCGTTCCGCATTATCCGAAAAAGCACATTTGAGAAAAAGCATCAAAATGAAGCACCTCAAACTCACTATTTAGCTTATTTGAGATTAAAAGTGCTTTTACATGTAACACCTAAACAACCTAATTTTTTCATTAAAGAGCTTTTAAGATTATTTAAGTACTTTTTAAGATTCCTACCGCAATCCCAAACAGACCCTTAATCTTCCTTAAAATGAGCTTATAATGCTATATTATATTTTTTCCTAAGATTTATAATTATTTTAGAGAGTTAATTAGATTTGTTTTACCCCTTAAATTATGACACAATGTCATTAGTGGTTAAACTTAAGGGTTAAGAATGGGTGGTTTAGTAAACAAGCCCATTAGTGCTACTCTTAAGACACTTAAACCTTTAGAATGCTATGGGCCAAAACTTAGAAGCCTTGAATCAAGACTTATAAGAGTTTAAGTTTTTGTGGGCTAGCTTTAGAAAGGCTTGACCCAAGTGTGAGGAAGGCATAAGTTCTTTTGGGCCTAACTTGGTGTTAGCTTTGACCCATGGTCCACTTATGAAAAGGCAAGCCTTTCAAGCCCCATCTTGGTGGATCTTTAGGCTTCTCATGACCTCTTAAAACTCGGAACCAAGGCTTCCATCAACTCACACCCAAAGCCCATGAACCATACAACTCTCGCTCATGGTCTTTTTAAGCCCAATAAGGCACAAAGCCTTGTATTTTCACACTTCTATTTGAAGCCTACATACACCATACAATTGATTTCCTCAAGCCCATTTTGTGCCCTATGCCCCTAAGGATTTCTTTGGGCCCCAATTGAGTTTTGAACTAAGGTTAAGAGCATTGATCAACTTCCACATGATTAGTAATCTCTAAAACCATGTTTTAAGCTTAATTTCATTTTTAATTATTTCCCACCTTTTTTATTTGAGATTTTCTTGTTTTATTATTCAATTTTATGATTCTTAGTTCATATTAAAACCCTAGATAAATCTCCACAATGTCATTAAGGGTAATGATATGTCAAAATCATAAATCCACACCAATCGGCACACATGTGTGCCTTTGTGTGCAATGGACTGAATAGCCCCTTTAGGCCAAACTTTTTGTACCTTTTTCTCAAGAGAATTATTGTCCTTTAGCACTTCAAAATACCTTTCTCAAGGCAGACTAGGGGTGGACGAAATTGGTTCCTACAACCAAACCAAAAACCCAAAATCGCATGCACCTAAACATTCGTTGGATGGAAACCGAATGCCTTGCATTTTGGTTTGATTTTCTATTCTCAAATGACCCACACCCTCACATCACCTTCATCACCATCCAATCCCCAAGAGACCCTTAAATCATTATAGGAAATTGACCAAAAATTTTCCCAAAAAAAATTACATAAAATCGATGACATCAAACCATCACCACTAGGCAACACCCTTCCCTTCACCTCTTCCCTTTGAACTACCATTTCATCATCACATGGCAGCCAATCTTCCCACCTTCTACAACCTGTAAAAGTCTTCCAAGAGTGACTCATGACCTGCATAAAATAACCATGAAGAGCGGACAAGAGGGTGAGTCAAAGAAATGATCAAAACTGTCCAATGATTTCAGCCTTGAACCCGACGACTACTATGCTTGTTGTCATAAACTTTTTTTTCTCTAATGATGCACCATGGTAGCACCTGCATCCTCTCCTCGCATGGCAGCACCTAGAAATGAAGGAAATCATTTGATTTGGGTCACTATTCACCTATACAAGTTAATGCAACCAGGCTAGAAATTCAAACTTCTTCACCACCACTCACTTCACCCAATCACCATGAGCCAAGGCCAACGTCCCCTCCCCTCTTGAAGCCTATAAAACTTCCCTCCACTCTGTCATTTCTCCACACCTCATCTCCAAGCTTCCTCTTGAGATCTTGAGAGCTTCCCCTCCCTTAGTGAGCCATAGAGAGAAACTGGGTGAGTTCTTGAGTGTCCTTGAGAGTTTTTTAGAATTCTTGTGTTGAGAGTTTTAGAGGGCCATGAAAATTGTAAGTTTTCCTGTCCTAGATATTAGTTTGCATGCTATGTTTTTCTTTTTAAGTGTTGAAGTGATTTTTGGATGAGTTTAGAAAAGGTCACCATGCTTACATCAAAACCGAGTTCATTAAGGTTGGATTAAGAATTTAAATTATTTAAAATGAGGATTTTAGCTATGGCATGTCTTAGTATATTTTTATATGATGTATTAATGTCTTAGAATGATCATTGAGGGTTTGATTTTGATATTAGAAACATGACATGATAGATTTTAATTCTATTTTTGTTGATCATCAAAGCATGCACCTAGGCTTGAAATATGAGCATTTATAAGACCTTGTGATTAAGATAAGAACGAAAATATATGATTTAATTCTAGTTTTTGAAACTTTTCTTGATGAAAAAGATTAAGAGATATCATGCATGCTTAAAGGCTAGTTTAATAGAGATTAAGGCTTTTAGCCATGATTAAGTGTTGGAATGAACTTGTTCACCTAAGATTAAGATTTTTACATATCATTAAGATTAATATTTTAACATGACACCTAAGCATGTATTCATAGAAATCAATAGTTGAAATTACACTTACGCATCAACTAGAGTGCATGCCACGAGTTGAGTGTATTTGGGGTAGTTACACTTTTTTTTAGAATTCTAAGGGCATATATGATTTTAGAATATATAAAATAAAGGTTTATAAAGTTTGGTTAAATTTGATTAAATTTGGAGCTCGTTTGCAAATAGTGAAAAATAAGGGCCTTAGTAGCAATTTTTGAAAGTTTAGGGATATTTTTATAAATACACATTTTTAAACCTTTTGATTATGAAGATCTTTCGTAGTAGTTCAAATCCTAACTTAGTATAACTTTGATTACAGCCGTTACGTTTTTCCAAACTCAAGCAGTTTGTAAGTTGGTCTCTAACTTACAACTTGATAAGTTATTTATGATTTATTGATAAATGTTACATTTATGTTATAATTGTCATTTTGAACATGAAACATCATGTTATATGATACATTGAATACATGACATTTGAAATTTTTACCATCTTTAGCATATTGCATATAAATGTCTTTTTCACATGAAAACTTGTTACATATGCACCTGTCATGAACTACAATTTTCAAGCATAGCATGAAAATATTTTTTGTCATGACCCCAAAGGTTAGGATGGAAACTTATCCTAATAGAACTCTTTGCTCACTCTAAAGTGAGTAAAAATGGAGTGGTAGCCCCTGGGTTGAGGAAGAATAATCAATATACTTCAAATGAGTTCTTTTTAAAGAAAGTCGAAGTGAAATCAAATGTTATTACACCTAAGAGGATTCTCATTGGCTTGGCCAAATGCAAATTCATATTTAAACTAATATCACATGAGTTTGCATTTGCCTATTCTATTCATATCCAATCTCCACATTGGATTATCCATTTACTTTCTATATAATAATAAAATATTATTAATTGAATAATTTTTTTATTTAATTTTTTTATCACATTTTATAGTTCTACCAATTAAATGTTAATAATAAATATATTCTAATTAAATGAATATTAATATTTATCACATTTATTAAATATTAAATTGAAATTAAATATTAATAATAATTATATTATAATTAACTTAATAATTAATATTATAATTAATATTTATTTATTTATTTATTTATCTCACATTTTATATTTAATAATAATAAATCAAATCAAATTTCTTATTTACAAAAAATACCTACATATTTTGTGAAAGGGATGAAAATTGAATATTTTAATGTTTAGCTAACTTACTGTTCACCTACAAACTTAGAGAATCACTGTAGTTAAAGTCTAAAATCTTATAGCAATGCCTAATCTAATGTGGTGGTTTTTTGGCACATATTGGCTAAATTTTAGCTATCATTGGACTTTGGCCAAGCCAATGAGGATGCTCTAAGGTTGGTAGGTATACATGTTATGATGATGTCATGTTATGTTACAAATACATTGAGAACGAGTCAATAAACAGCTTAGTTTCAATATACTACAGTCACCAGCAGGTACTAACAATGCATATGGGAAACTATAACGATATCATACGTTATGATGTTAATGTTATGATTAAATATAAATTGCTAATAATGATGAAACTTTATAATGAAATATATATTTTTGACAGTTGAAGTGAAAAAAAAATGTTCTCTGTAAGAAAATATGTCTCAACTTTTCTGAAAATATTGAAGAATCTGGATGGGAGACACATACTGATTTTTCTGCATCGCACACGTTTCATATTTATCATTTATCATGCATAATTTATTTTTATGCACGTTGGTTGTCTAACTTACTAAGATTTCAAGTAAATCTCACCCCTTGTGGACCCAATATCATTCCACACAAAATGATAGAAATTATGTTAGGACTTGACGAGGACGGACCACATGGACCAGTGAATCTGATTGATTGAAAAGCAGTCGGATCTCTTCCAAAAGACTAGACCTCATTTTCATGTTTAGCCCTAAACCTTTGTGCCTTAGAACGCATGAAGCAGTTGATTTAACCATGAAGACTCTTATCATGAATATTTGTACTAAGATTATTCTACCTTATGATTTGAACTTATGATGTTATAAATAATATTGGGATGTTTTAGTTTATTCTAGCATAAGTTCTATTTAGTAATTCTTATTCCACTACGATTATTGCATATTGCTATATGCATTTGTAAGATGCATTGCATATTAATTGTCATGAACGGGGTTATGTAACCTTGTGTTGCATGTTCCGACGCTCTAAGTCTCTGTTCCATTCCAAGTGGAGATTACGGGCATCACATCCTTCATTGTCTTCTCACAGTTTTCGAAACTTCTATCATTTCATTCCCAATACATGCAAATAGGGACCATTTTCCATATTATTACAACTTGTGAATTCCCTCAGAGACCTCTCCAGTTAGTTAGAAAATCTACCAACCTAAAAGGTATAACCCACGATATGCCAATTCCTAAAAAAAAAAAAAAAATAGACCCACAAGGTCTTTGCCACCTCACAGGGTAGAAATAGATGGTCTACTGATTCACCATCTTTCTTACACATGTAAGACTAGTCCAACATCATTATCCGACGTTTCCTTAAGTTATCTATGTTGAGAATTTACTAACCACCAAGAAATTCCCAGCAATCTCAATTCCCATCGTTTCAAGATCACCAGCAATAAGCAATAATTCACATACTTGAGTTAAAAACGTCCTTATGAATAATTCAATAATTCATATACCAGAGTACCTCCATTCTATAAGCTTTTAGGGCAGGACATGATACATTCATCTGCATTATATAATATGCAACATGTTTCTCAATACTGCTTGTACCAATAAAGAATAAAGTTTCCAAACAATGCTTGACTATTTGTCAATTCCTTGCCTAAAAAAACTTGATTGCATTCACTTGTCCAATATTCCAATATTATGCACATTTGTAATAATGGGTTAGAAATGGCTTAGCTCTTTTCTTTTCTTTTTTCCTTTCTCTCCTGTGTCCAATATTCCAATATTATGCACATTTGTAATAATGGGTTAGAAATGGCTTAGCTCTTTTCTTTTCTTTTTTCCTTTCTCTCCTGTTTCCTTTTATTTGGTAACCTTCTCTCCTTTTTTTTATTTTTTTGAACTTTTCAGATAAGCTATTGTTCCACACCCATTTGCTAACACGTATGTATGCCTCTCTCTCTCTCTCTCTCTCTCTCTCTCTCTCTCTCTCTCTCTCTCTCTCCACTTCTTTGATTTTTCATGCCTTCTCTCTTTCACTACCCTAAAACACTTCCCTCTCTCTCATCACTTCGCATTTTGTAGCAACCCCCTCCCCAACTCTTATGCTCATGCTGCTAGCCTACCCCTTTATAAAAGAGCCTTAAATACAATTTATTTTCTACAACTATCACAACCAATTACGTCGCTTGACATGGCATCTTGGGGGTTGTTTGGGTGCTAAGGTGATCTTAGATCATCTAAGTTAGTTTCGTATGGATGGATATAATCTTCATCCAAACACACATAATTTATTTTATCTAAAATAACCTTAATTTTTTTAATCTTAACTCAACATTGTTCATTGATAGAACTTATTATTATTCCACCACTACAACAACAAACCAATCATTGACGAGACCCACTACTTTTTCAAATTTTCCTTAAAAAGTTAAAACGTATCTCAACCAACTTCATACATCCAAATACATCTTAATAGGATCCACAAGATCCACCCAAATATCTTAATTCACTACTATTCATAAATAAATTCAGATCATCTAAGATATTCTTAGCATATAGAGCCTTAGGCGGCACAAGTTATCTTTTCGTTTTCTTTTTATTATATAAAAATATGTTAATTGAAAATTAATAAAATTTTAAAAGGTAATAATACATTTACTTTTATGTAGATAACAAAAGATCATCACTTTCGAGCATAATAAAAAATTGTCAAACAAAGTATAGCATACACTAAATTTAAACAATTTTTAAATAAATGAAATTATTGAAATAAAATATCAAAAATAATATAGATATCTAGATATAAAAATAATAAATAAATAAGAAATTCATTTTCTTTTGATAAAAGAACATGACATCATCTGTTAATAATATGAACCACTTGCAACAATACATAACATAGACTAATTTTAACTAATGTTTCTGGATAGATAATCAATACTTGTCTATTATTTATAAACTAATATATATTACTAATTAGTGGTTGATTAGTATTATGGGTATTACACAACACCATCTTTAGCCCCACTAATTTGGTACAACCACCGAAATCATTACAAAAAATTTAGCTAATAGGATTAAAACAATTCTGCATGGTACTTTATCTATCAACCAAAGTGATTTTATCCTTGGGAGGCTTATTTCAGATAACATAATGGTTGCATACGAGGCCCCTCCACTCAATGAAGACAAGGAAGAAAGGTACGACTGGGTGCATGGCCGTCAAATTAGATATGTCAAAGGTCTATGATAGAGTGTAATGGCCCTTTTTAGAGGCTATGATGGTAAAACAAGGGTTTGATGAATAATGGATTGACTTTGTTATGGGTTGTGTTACAACTGTTTCTTACTCAATCTTATTAATGGAAAACCAGGTGAGTGGTTCACACCTTCGAGGGGATTAAGACAATGTGACCCATTATCTCCCTATTTATTCTTGTTGTGTGCTGAGGGTCTTTGTACCTTGATAGATTAGGCTAAGAGTGAAGGGGTAATAAGGGGGTAAATGTGGCTAAGGGAGGACTGAAACTCACTCACCTGCTATTTGTAGATGATTGTGTAGTGTTTGGGAGGGCTAAAATGGAGGAGTAGAGGAAGATCACAAATATTCTTGAAACTTATGAGTTGGCATCTGGTCAATGTATAAACAAATGTAAAACTGCAATATTCTTCAGCTCTAATGCAAGAAACCAAGAGAAAAATATGATA
Organism: Pterocarya stenoptera; assembly: GCA_003123785.1. NCBI lineage: Eukaryota > Viridiplantae > Streptophyta > Magnoliopsida > Fagales > Juglandaceae > Pterocarya > Pterocarya stenoptera. Next base: position 48,226 of record QEOT01003469.1, on the reverse strand, counting down.
GTGAAGGAGGTGAGAGCTTGTTGCAATAACAATTATGAGAAGTATTTGTGTTTGCTAACTACTGTGGGCAGGGTAAAATATAACTCTTTTAGGGTTATAAAGGAAATGGAGTGGCAGAAGATTAACAATTGGAAAAATCAGTATTTATCCCCACCTAGTAAGGAAATCTTATTAAAGGAAGTAGTGCAAGCTATCCCAAACTACTATATGAGTGTATTCAAGCTTCCAATGAGACTTTGTAAGGAACTCTCTACTATGATGGCTTGCTTCTAGTGGGGGCACAAGTAAAATGAGAGAAAAATCTGGTGAAGCAGATGGGAAAAGATGAGGTAGGCAAAAATAAATGGAGGACTAGGATTCAAAAATGTGGAGAGTTTTAGGGAGATGATCGATCCTAATAATTTAGAGAAACCCTCTACAAACCTTTGATAGCAATTGACTAATCCTAAGAAACTTTGGACCTTATGTATTTAGGTAAGATGCTGCCTATTCACTACTGTTTCAATCTTACTAGGATCAACCACTACTCTACTCAAAATCACATGCCCTAAAAACTTTGTCAAGATTATGGTGGTGAGGCTAGGCTCGCCATACATTTGAAACCTTTTTCAAGGCCTCCTTGGTTACGCTTCCTAAAATATGAAGCAATTAGCTAGTCGTTGATGGATGTGAGGTAAGAGTATGCCAAAGAGTTGTGCTTGACATAGGGGAGGAGATGCCATATGAAGCTTGATGGGTGTGAGGTAAGGGTATGCCACGAAGTTGTGCTTGACACATGGGAGGAGCTGCCATATGAAGTTGAGGAAGTGAGTGAATCAATGAGAATGGAAATAGGTAGTTTTGTGAAGACTGTGGTAGTGAGCTGGATTGGTGGCATGGTTATTGTCAAAGAGGCAGGGGTGCGGGAGGAAGAGTTTGATCTTTGCGAGCTCTTTCTTGAGGTAGGACTGCAACGAAAGAAGAGAATAAGAATTTTCTTTTTGTTCTTTGTAGTCAACTTCCTCCTCACTGTTGTGATTCCTTTTCATTGTTTTGTCTTTGTTGAAATTTGTTTTTACTGGATTGTTTTTAGAATAGTCTGTCATGTAATAAATCATGTAATAAATCGAATATACTGATCACCAATATTGTTCCATGTATAGACTCCTTAGTTGTATCAGTTTATCACATTGATTTTCTCCTATGTACTTACCTTAGATGCTTGATTTGCTCCTTATTGTACCATACAACCTATGAGTTAGTCCACATACAGTCAGAATGCTCATGCAAGCCCAATTTTAAAATCACAATAATATCCTTTTTAAAACGATAATTTTTTTCCTTTTACCCCATTCATCAATGGGACTGCACACACAATCCCCCACTCAGGACTGCAAATAAAATTTCTCATAACCTATATCTTTTCCTGTAAATGAACTAACAAAGGTTTTACCCGTGATTCCTATTTCTGTTTTGACACGGCATCAAAGCCATAATTGATTTTTACTTTTTTTGTTACTCATCAATGGCGACACTTGCTGGCAACAACTTTCAGCCACCAGAGCATGTCTTCGAATTTTTAAAACGACTTTTACGCCCTAGTCCAGAGTCAAATCCTTGTCATTCCCAACTGTCAGCAAAGTCTATTCAATTGTCAATTAAGAAGAGTGGAAGAGACTTCTACATCTTCCACATCCACAAAGAATCCATTGCCATGGCAGCGACTTGTCTAAATTTATACAAGAGGGGAAGTTCCAATTCTACCAGATCCACGAAGCATGCAAAAGGAAAAGATAAAACAGAGCTTGAAAGGAGGAGCAACTGCAGCTTCACTATCCGTTTGGTCTCTTACTCCTTTGCACGAAAGAGAACTTAGAAAATCATTTCCACCAAACTTTAATAAAAACCAAATGGGGAACAACAAAAAGAAAAACTACTATTGGAAACCAACCTCGAATACATTTTTTATTTATTCAATATTTCAGCATAAAACTCAAATAGGATAACAAGAGCTTGATATAGTTACAAGGCAAAAACTTCAAAATACCAAACTCAATACCATCAATGATTGCCAAAGCCAAACAATATTGGAAGTCCCTCCAGTTATATGATGCTCATCAAATCGGATAAATAATGACATCATGACACCCAGGTCAGCAAAAACTAAGCTACAATGTGTGCATCTCTCTCACTATACTAAAATAGACAGGATCACCAAAGACTCCGGTATAAATAAAAACTGATAGATATGACAAACTTGATACTATCAACGATCATGAAAGCCAAAAGAGAAGTGCCCTCCTTTTGTACATCTGATGCTCATCAAAATCTAATTATTAAGTAGTTGACATCATAACACCCAGGTCAGCAAAAATTGGGTAACAAGCGACTGTGTGCATCTATGAGTCTGTATTTTAATTTATGTGCCGTATGAAAATTTGGCAACCGACTTCCCAATCAATCGTCTATATACCTCCACTCTTGGAAATAAAATACAGACAGCTAAAGAAGAGTTGATTATCAGCCACTTGCCCCGTCATCCTCACTGTCTTCACTGTCATCACTGCATTTACAATCCCAACAATCAGCTAACCCAGTTCAAACCACATATAAAAGCAAAAAGAAAAATGATACAGAAGCATGCGCATAACTTTATGCATGCAGACATCTACTTGCAGATCTATGTTTCATTGTGTTCCCTAAAAGTAGATACGCATTGGCAATAGATAACAGTATATAAAAGGGCACTCTTGTATTTAACTAATATAATTATAAGATTATACAAGTCCTTGAACGGAAAGACTAGCATATATACTACATACACGGTAATACTATACAGGCTACTAACCTTTCTTTATCAGCAAATAAGAACTTTATTCAAAATAGGCAAACCCAAGTATCCAGGACATAGACATATACAAGACCTATGACTGATTTGTCTAAAGATACAAGAAAATCATGTATGTTCATGCCATTAAAGTCTATTACAATCAACCAATGGAATAAAGGATGAAGAGAAAAAGTTCTAATCTAATCCATCATCCATTCACAATCCTCAAAATTCCGACCATTCCTCTTCATCTATATGCACCACCATAAACAAATAGGTATCATCTTCCACACAGCTGCAATATGAGTGTTGCCTCGGATGCCTTGCCAGCTGGCTACCCTTCTTGGCATTACCCAAAGGAGTCCCACTCTAGCAAAGATATCATTCCGTAAGCTCATGGCTACTTCCCAGCGCAATAATAGGGGATCCATAGACTCCCCACTTTTCTTACACATAATACCAATCCAATACAATGTGTCGACATTTTCTTCAATTATCTAAGGTGACAATCTTCTCTAACGAAGTAGTCCATACAAAAATAAAAGCTTTTAGGGGTGCCTTAGTCTTCCATATGTTCTTCCATGGGAATGCTCTTGTAGAGTGTCATAAGGGACTTGTCGACTGTACAGTAAAGCTCCCCTTCTTGGATGGTGACCGCATACTCTTATCCGCTCCTCCAATCACTCTACAATTATGTACAAGAATGAAGAAATCTGTAAATGTGTCAATTTCCCAATCTTGAGCAGCTCTAAGGAAAATGATATTCCATTGAGAAGAGCCACTAGAGAGATCCATGAGCTTTGCTACTAAAGCCCCCTGTCTTCATGTGCCATATAGTGTTGGAAAGGCTTCTTTGAGGATTCGATCTCCACACCATAGGTCATTCCAGAATTTAATTCTGGAGCCATCCCCAACTGCAAAATGTTTGTATTGATGGAGATTGATCCAGCCTCTTCGTATGTGTTTCCAAAGCCCCACCCCATGTGATCTGCTCACCTCATTCAAGCACCATCCCCACAATCCACCATATTTTAAGTCTATGATCACCCTTCATAAAGTTCCCCTCTTCTTGGTATCTCCAGAACCATTTACCCCATAAAGCCTTGTTGAAAACCAAGTAGTTCCAAATTCCTAGCCCGCCTTCGCGATAGGGGTACAAACCAAAGCTCAGTTCACAAATTTGAATTCTTCGTCTATTCCCCCCCATAGGAAATCTCTTTGCAATTTCTATAACCGGTTAGCCACCTTGCATGGTATTGGAAATAAGGATAAGCAGTACGTAGGCAAGTTGGATAGAGTACTTTTTATCAATGTAACTCTACCAACTTTAGACGACTAAATCCTCTTCCAACATGCCAATTTATGCTCCATTTTTTCCAACACCCCATCCCAACTAGACTGCAACTTAAAGGAGGCACCCAAAGGAAGACCTAGGTATTTCATTGGCAAGGTGGAGACTTTGCACCCCAGAATATTGGCCAAGCTCAAAACACCTGGAACATTTCCAACTAGAACTAATTCTAATTTCACAAGATTCACTTTTAAACCCAATGCCGCTTCAAAGCAAAGAAAAAGAGCCTTCAAAGCTTGAATGTGATTATGACTAGCACCACAGAAGACAAGAGTATCATTTGCAAATAAGAGGTGAGTCATCTCAGGTGTACTGATTCTTGCATCCCCTACGACAAAGCTAGATTGAAATCCACCTTCCACAAGACCTGCGATCATTTTACTAAAAGCTTCCATTATGAAAACAAAGAGTAATGGAGATAGGGAATCACCTTGCCTCAAACCCTTGAACTTCCAAAGAAACCCATTGGGGTACCGTTCACCAAAATAGAGAACCGTACGGTGGATATAATTTGACCCAAGAGCACCATTGTGCTCCTAGTCTACACCTCTCGAGCATGTTTAAAACAAAAGTCTAGTTTACTCGATCATATGCCTTCTCCATCTCGAGTTAGCATAATAACCCTAGCTCACCCGACTTGATGCGACTCTCCAACATTCATTGGCAATGAGAACCGCGTCAAGAATTTGCTGACCTCGTATGAACGCATTTTGGGGCTTGGATATGATCTCCAATACTGCACTCAATCTATTAGCCAATTCCTTCAAAAGGATCTTGTACATTTCGCTCACCAAGCTAATAGACCGAAAGTCCTTAATCTCCACCATCCCCAACTTCTCTAGGATAAAAGCAATGAAAGTATCATTTAGGCTTTTTTCAAAGTTACATTGTTCATGAAACTCATGGAAGAAGCTCATAATGTAATATTTAACTACCTTCCAAGATGCCTTAAAGAATGCCATAATGACCCCATCCAAACCCAAAGCTTTGTTACCTGCCATACTTCTCACCACCTTGCGAATCTTCGCCTCCTCAAATGGCCTCTCTAGCCAACTTGCTTCTTTCGGGTCAATCGACTCGAAAACAAGGCCATCCACACATGGTCTCCAAGAAAATTGTTATGAAAGTAGTTGTGCATGGTAGTTGGTAATATGATCCTTGATCTCAGATGGATTCAATGTAATCCCCCCATCTACCAATAAGGGCTCAATGACATTGTGCCTTCTATGCGAATTAGACATGCGATGTAAGAACTTGGTACATTTATCCTATTCTTTTAACCATAAAGCCCTCGATTTTTGTCTCTAGGAAATCTCTTCCATTAAAGCCATCCTTTCAATATCCAAGGTGACATGCTTTTTGTGAGCCTTTCCTTCTTCTGAAAGCCCCCTCTCCTCCTCCACGTCCTCCAAACCCTGTAATTCATCAAAGGGTTTTTTTTTCGGTGTTCCACATTCCCAAAAATCTGCTCATTCCACTTCTTCAAGTCATCCCACAAGCCTCTTTTCATGATATTAGAATTAGGACCATACACACCAACAAAGGACCATTGATAACTATCTTCCACATTCTTGAAAGTAGCAGCCACCATATATTCCTCCACGCACTCATCTGTCTTTTCCACAACCCTTTTATCCCACATTACCAAAATGCCTCCTAAAGCACTCTTGGAGAGCAAATACAACCACCCCACATGACAACAATTCCACAAACTCCATATGATGACAAGAGATGAATTACAACATCCACTTTCCAGCCACGAAGCGGATTTTGTACTTTGGTGCGCTTCTCTAACTCATTCAACCGCCTTACATTCCACAAGACTATGGGTGCTGGGTGGTCACTAGCTCCTTCTAGCCCTCTTCCATTGCCCTCGAGCCCCTCATATGTCAAAAACAAACAGGGTCGACTTCTAACTCCATTGGTGGTCTCAACTCTAGCAACCCATCGTCCATGGGTGTCTAAAGATACAAGGAAATCATGTACGTTCATGCTGTTAAAGTATATTACAATCAACCAATGGAATAAAGTTTGAAGAAAAAAGTTCTAAACTCGTCCATTGTCTGTTCATGATCCTCAAAACTGCGACCATTCCTCTCCATCCATATGCACCACCATAGACAGATTGGAATCATCTTCCACAGCTGCAATTTGAGAATCACCCCGAAAGCCTTGCCAGCTGGCCAAAAATTCAACAACCCTTCTTGCATCACCCAAAGGAGCCCCGCTCTAGCAAAGATATCATTTTACAAATTCATTCCCCTCCATTTCTTCAATATGAAAACAAAATTCCATCTGCCACCATTGCCATATTCCACTAACGGCATATATCAACCATGAGCATTGGAACATCTTTGAGCAATGTAACCTCTATTGCCATCCCGTGAGGTTGCAAAGAACTCATTTTTATCGCCAATCGAGCATTCCTCAAGGATTCTAATGAACTAGTTCACCATGAGCATCTCCACGACCAATGCTCTCGTAACCTTCCAATTGCTCTCTGTTATGCGAATCCATCGGCTACCTTCTTTAGAGAGTTCAAAAACTTTAGATTCTATATGAATCCTTTTCAAGAAAACCATGATAATCTTGTAATTAGGCAATATAAATCATCATTAGTGAGAAAGTGTCTGGAGAGAATTTTAAGAGAAAGTACGGGGCAATAACTTTAAGAAGGGACACATCATGATCAAATAACCTCATTCAAGTTCTGGTAATTCACAAACTGCATAGCTTAGGAAATTGTTTTCAATACTTTACTTCATTGGTCGGTTGTAATTGATTTCAATGGAATGAGTTTTCATGAATTTCTTGTATCACTGAACTAGCACACTCAGGTGATGCTCTTGTCTAGTCCCATATACTTGGGCTTATGCCTATTCTTATGATTAATAAAATTTTGTTTATCAATCAAAAAAAAAAAAAAAATCACAAACTGAATAAATACTCACAATGACAGAATTTGGCAGAAAGTTAAACTAGAATGGAGAACTTGAATGATGGTTCAATGAACACAATAGCCAAGCTTTGCAACAAATTGGAAATTACTATCAGGAACAAGTTATTTGATCAGTAGTACCATCAAGATGTACATAGAAAAGGGTGAGACTCAAAACTAGCTACATGTTTTGTCTTGCAGGCACCCAAGACGTGTCTGTGTAGACTATCTATAGAAATGAAAGATGACACAAATTCCTAATCAGTAATATAACCACCATACAGGGCAAAACATTAATATTCATTCACATCATAGAGTTGGCGTAGAGTATTTGACTGGATATACCTCTGTTCAGGATACTTTGATAGCCGTCTAGCATCCAAGCCTGTGATAAATTTCTGTGCAGCTTGGACATTTTCAGTACCTGGAAAACATAAACAAGAAAACAATAGAAATAGAACTTTCTTTGTTTAACCAATTAGCCACAATGAGAGCGAAAACAAGAGCAGAAGAAAATACCCTTTGTTAATTGGAAGATGTGCAGTGCACATCTCTCTGCAGCAAGTCTCACTGGAGTGCTTCCATCTTTCAAACAATCAGCAAGAGAGGGTCCAATAACAGTAAGATGGGCCATAATTGCCAATGGATTTTTCTGCAACAAAGTTGACCACATATAAAGTGCACAGAACTTTTTGGATGAGATCCACCCAATACAGTTCATAATATCAATGCAAGAGTAAGTTCAACCACATACTTTTGCAACTGCTTTTAGAGCAGATAATGCCCTTCTTCTTACTTCACTGGAGTCATCATGCAAAGCTGACACTAGGGATGAAAGAATATCTAGATGTGCACTTGTGTTAGCTGAGTCACTTTCAATTTGATGAAGTAGAAGCCTTCCTAATGCCTTTGTTGAAGCCTCTCGAAGTAGGAACTGCTTGAGAGAGACTGTTAACAATTGGGAAAAGTAAAATCACAAAATGCATTACATTAAGAACCATGTACCTTCTCATCTTTCAAAGTTCCCTTAAGGTTGTCTACTATAAGCTGGAGCAATGGAGACAAACAGATAGTGTTGGGGTTGTGTCTGAGCAAGGATGAAATGGTGAGTATCGAACCATGCCTTGCAGACCAACTTGGTGATGAAACCAAACTTGAAATTTCCTGAAGCAGGTCAGTCAGCTCAGCATCTTCCATGTACTGTGATATCATTAAAGGAAAGTTAGGTTACAAGAACATAGAACACAACCTAATATAAAGACTGTAATATGGAAATACAGTATTTAAAAAGGAACCATTGTGGGGTACAGGAACCAAACACTGTACATAGTGGTGGTGGTGGTGGTGGTGGTGGTGGTGGTGGTGGTGGTGGTGGTCGCAGAATTGGATTTACAAAAAAAACTCCTAAAAAATACAACCAATTAAAGAACCTAATCTTCATATTTATTGCGCATTTTATGAGTGAAGCATTAACTAAAAAATAGATACAACAGAGATTCTTGTATCATCCACTTGGTACCTGTGATATAATACCCAGTATGCTTGCAACAGATATTCGAACTTGTTCATCATCATGACGAATCCAATCCTTTAGGAAAATGAATACACGACTTCTAACAGAAGCATTCACATTCTTTCCAGCATGCTTCAGGACACCTTTTAAAGCAGTCAAAATGGCCCCTCGAACACCACCATCCGAAGGCTAAAGTCAAAATACAGCAGTGTTACACAATCCAGCTTTGGATTTAATATCCAGCACGATTAAAGAATGACAATCCTCACCTGCAAACTAGACAGGAGATCCCCAACTAAAGGATCAACCCTGGTACTGAGAGCACTGAGCTTTCCAAGTGCAAGGGCAGCACTGGAACGAACAGTCCTGCACTCATATACAACGTAAGAAGCAAGCAAAACATAAAGCATGAAAGTTAGGAAATAATGCTTGCAAGTGCTGACATACTCCCATGATTTCCCGTCAAAAGATAATTGTGTAAATTTCTCAACAAAAACGTCAATGAATTTGTTGACCAACAAAAACTAGAAGATACTGTGCTCACCAACAGAAAACACGTAAGGAATACTAGTTCAGTAAATTCAAAGCTAACCTTGTACTGTCTTGTAAACACTTGACAAATGTAGTTTGAAGCTGAGGGAGAAAAGGTTTCAAGGCTATCCCACCCTTTCTTATCATTATGCTTAAAGTTGACAAAATGGCACTCTTCACCTGCCAGGGGAACCGATCACCTATGATCCGGATAAGAGGCCTGTAGTTATAAGCATGCAATAACCACAGTTAGTATCCCATAACATGTCTCAGCAAAACCATGGGAACCTTTTTTCCTTACAGAAGAGCTAGTATTGGGAATTTATATATAGTCAACGCAGGAGTACCTAACTTGAATATGTAACAAGCACATTCAACTACTGGGGTTAATGCTCAATATAATTGATTAATTCCAAAGACACGCCAAAAGTATCAGGATTTCCATGGTACATACCCTGTTATTGGGATGACAAACTCCTTCAGTGCTTGTTCGCTAGTCACTTCAATCAGTTCCCCAAGACCCAATGCCGCCTGCTCTCTTAATTCAGCAGACCCACTTATTAGACCCTAAAGGTGCAATGTAATATCAGAGGCTGAATTTCCTTGCTCAAATTCAAGGGTAATGCCAGAAATAATATAAGAGGCTACAACAGTGTTTAGCCCTTCCTTAACATTGTGGCACTGTCTATGGTAGATTATTGACAAAACTATCACCCTTAAAACTCTCCATCAAATTACTTCAGCAAAAAAAGAACTGAAGGCAATGTCCAATACAAGACAAACAAAAACAAACATTGGGATTTGGAAGCAAGCTAAACATTCAGAAGAGGTGGAAACATTAAGGAAGAACTGAAGGAAAGAAAAATATGGAGAAGTAAGTACCAGGTTCTAATCAACATAAATAATAATAAATGAAAACCCAACCTTCACCACATATGATTACAAAATTTCCTTTTTACTATTTGCGTATAAGGAAAATTCTTTAAAACTTTTTATGCCAACTGCTCACGAATATAAGTAAACTGAATATGACACCAATTTCTGTGTTACACAGTCATGTATGTTACCTACTCCCACAAGATTGAGGCTCCGTTTGGATGCTAAGAGTATCTCAGATCTGTGAATAGTAGTGAAATAATTTGTGAATAGTAGGGGAGTAGTCTGAGAACAGTTTTGTTCCCAAGACAATCAAGATTGGTTTTAACTCTCCGTCTTTCAGCACAACCAGTTAGATGATGGAACAGAAGTACAAATTTGGCAGAAGAAACTGAATAATAGGCATTGTAAACCAATCAAGAACGAGAGGAAGCACTGCCCACTGTTGTTCCAGCTTGAATATACTTGAGTACGAAGACTTGAAACTTTTTGTTACAGACATCGATTCATTAGTGTCTTGTTAATTTGTTTCAGACAGGACAGGAGGAAACAACTTATATCTAATCATTCAATGGAGCATGAAGCAAAAGAAACTTGACTTAGAAAACTGAATTGAAGAAAATTTATAGCTGAAAAACCCTTCATATGTTAAGTTAACAGGATGATTAGGCAAAGAAATGCAAAGTAACGGACAGAAGCAAGAACTTTATATTTCAAGTATCCGCAGTGATAAATTCAGGCATACTAATCTCATTTGCTTTTGTTTCTTTGTTATTGAAGCACAAGGAAATGGTTTATAAATCCTGAATAAAGGCATATAATATTATAGGAAAGCTATAATGACTGAAAAGTTGTATGAAATCAGTGCTTTTAAAATAGAAGAGCAAGAATACTTGGAGAAAGATTGGAAGTAATGGCTGAAGGGCTTTCGGGAGACAGAGTCCAGGTATGAGAATTTGTCCTCCCTGCAGTTCATGAAACATTATATTACACATTCAGATTAATTGACTGTCCACAAAAGCATATCTAAACTACGCCAGGATTGACTCTTACTGAAAAAAAGCACCAACTGTATGCAATCATCTAAAGTACTTCTCACCTTCTTTTTCCTACGCTCCTTATCTCGTGATGTAGATACAGCATCGCGCACTAGTTTTATATATGAAGGAAGCACCTCCTTTGGAACTGAATTGACAACCTTTGACAAAGCCTCCCAAGAAACCTGTTGAACAGGATATAAGGTACAATCTACAATATGGAGATCAACAACAAAATGCTAATAACACATAAAATATACCACAACAGTAGCTGAATCTGAATCACTAAGCATAATAATCAGGGTAGATATCATGTTAGGAGCTTCATCAACCAAATATAATTCGCTGTTTTTGAAGAAATATCCTATCAGATAACAAGAACTTCTTCTGATTGAAGCCTGAAACCATCACAGGTAATGAAAATAAAGTGAGAGAGATCAAAAACTCAACAGAAGAAAAGAGAGCTTGAATATAAACTACCTGACTATCAGCAACACCTTTAAGGAGCTCTGATATCAGAGACTCAACACCTTCCTCATCAATTACCAAGACTACTGTTTCTGCAGCCTCCTTTGCCAAAGTTTGAACATCCTACAATTTAAACATATTATAAATCATATAAACAGCAAGGAAGATGACATGAAAGAGAAAAAAAGGAAAGCAGAATTGTTAATTCTCTTTAAAGGTTAGGAGAAGAAACTACCACAGAAATGTGATCTATTAATTTAACCACTATACCTTCTCATCACCACCCATTGCAGACAGTAGAGCAGGAAGAACGGTACCAAGGTGAAAGTTGAGACCAGGTCCAGCTACCTCTGCCAAAGCTCCGAGAGCATGTGCATTAAAGGCACTGAAGATGTATGAAAACGTTTTAGGGAAAGAAGTGACAAAAAATGGCACAAGTACATTTACTAAATTGGAGGAGACACTTACGAAAGGGGAAGATGAACCAGCCTGGGCAAAATATGAGGCAAAACAGCAGTAGTCCTAACACTAATAACCCAATGGATAGTTTAGTATTTGAAATAGAAAATTAAGAAATTGAGATAAAAACAGCAACTGGATCATATGTAGACGGGATGGATAATTCACCTCAAGATTTGCTTAAGTCCATCAAGGGCAGTATCAGAAGTTTGTTCATCTTCCAGGGCATGTAGAAGAGTTGGAACTATTTCATCAATTGCTTGCATTCCAGCACTCTACATCAAGAACTTGATTACTAACTTGCAAATTACTACTGTGAGAATGTATTTTGAAATGATAGCAGAAAATAGATGCACCTTGTAAAGAGTGCTGAATGCTAAGCCGGCTGACTCACGAACCTCGGGCGTGCTTTCAAAAGATATAAATGACTATAATTTTACATACAACTATATATTTAACTCAATCACTTAGCAAATCACAAAAAGATGAGACATACTTGTCACAAAGAGCAGCCTGAATAGTAAGGATCAGATCATCCATGAAACTTAATAGCTGACTCTTACCGGCACTTGCCATCACTTCACTTAGACCAATGCATACACCCTGCCACCATATATATAAGAATTCAAAGGATCAAGAAAACATTGACAGAAGTTTTTATTTTTTCGTTTTTAATATGAAGTATTAACTTGTTTCAAAGTTTTAAGATATAATGAGGACAGAAAGTGCCAACAAAATGTAACATTTCCTTGTCACGAAAAGAAAGATACTTAAAAAAGGAAATAATAATCTGTCGAAAAATGTTACCATAAAGCAGAGAGAGAAAAGCAAGGAGAAAAGTACTCTTGATAAAACACAAAGATTGACAAAATATTGCAATTTTTAATCTTTTACAATGTGTCCAATTCCAATGCATGAGGGAATAGTTTCCAAAAGTTTACTACCATAGCAACAAAACTTTCCTAGTCAGCATGCAAACAAATAGAAAACAGTCCTTGACGTCATTCTTTTAACTCCAAAGAGAGAAAACACGTGATCTACTGACTTGTCACTTGCCTTAAACGTACACTACAAGCCCATTATAATTATGCCCTTGTTACAACGTGCATCCCCAGTCGAAATTTTCCCCCACATTTGTGCAACTACCACTTGAGGGGAGACATGCTTGAAGGGGGGGGATGGATCCACACCACGTGTCCAGAAGCCATTGTCTAAGTCATTCCCATGCAGGAGGACAGGGTCATTCACTTTGGGGGAGGGAGAGGTGAAAGTAGTGGATGCCGGCCACTTTTCAAGTGGCCCCCCGCCCAATGAGGTGCCGGGGGCAGACAAATCCTTTTGTGTGGAAGCATAAAAGCTTCTATTGGGTATGAAACTGGGGTTTGCTGGAAAAATGGCAATACATTGGGAGGAAAAAAATATTTTCAGTTATGCAACTAAATGACTTTTATTGTTTTGGTTTTCGGAAGCAAAAATCTAATAAGCACGCTAACAAGGTACTAAAAAATGTTCTTGAAACCAAAAGCAAACGTTCCATCAGCCGTGGGAGTTCATAATAATAAGAAAAATATATTTGAGAAATACAGCTACAATGCCAAAAAGAACAATGATTAGAAGGAAAACCCAACAAGAGATATGGAAACATTCTCACTTGTCTTCTGCTAGTATTAGAGTCCTTCAGCCCCCGGGATAAAATTGGGATTATCAAAGGAAGTACTCTCTCACCAAGCTTCCTAACAAGCTCACCCAGTGATCGTCCAGCAACCTACAAGAGCACAATAGTTTATAAATAGGAAACTAGCAGGCTGTAGCTCAAGAAAAAATGGATCGCCAAAATTCAACTGCAGACCTGACGCCTTTCAGAGGACGATGATGCAAGAGAAGTGATTAGAGTATTCATTAAAACTGTAAGAATTTCTTTGAGAGTCTTTGGAGTATTTGCCACTATGGTTTTCCACACATGTAAGGCAGCCTGAAAGCAAAGCCATATTTGAATACATATTATATGTGAAAAAAATTTGATAAGTTATACGTTACAGATATGAAAACAACTTATATAAGTCCCATAAAAGGTAGCAGTTATGCCAGTTTCGTACCTGACGAACAGATATGCTGACATCACTCCTAACCATATATAACGCAGCAAGAACTTCATTGCGCTTTTCCCTTCCTAGAACCTCAATGATAGCACGCCCTTGTGCTTCAGTGCTAGCACCTTCATCATCACTGCCCCCCTCAAGCAATGCTTTTCCAGAAGTTCCAGCAACCTGGAAGAAATATAAATTGTCAGACGTAGCAATTTAGGAAACAGAAAGAAATTCTTTTATTGACGGAGAGAGCTCTTCTATCAAATAGGGGATGTTTTCTCAACACACCACATGTGGCTTGAAGGACGGGTGATTTTGACGTGACATTTGGTGAATATGGCTCTCAAGGACACATTCTCGATTGTTTATAGGATGAGGCGTAGACAGGACGCTTCAATGGAAGAGCTTACAGAGATCTATCCCATCAATGGAATGTGAGCTTTAGTAGGCCTGCCCAAGATTGGGAAGCCAACATATTTTCAAAATCCTTTAACCTCTTGTACTCCATGGAAATAAAAATTCACTAGGTAGATAAGATGTTGTGGTCTCCCTCTAGAAAATAAAATTCTATAGCAGGAATAGGGCCTAGAAAAGAAAAATTCCTTCCCTAGAAGAGCATTTGAGGAATAGGGCCCCTTTACAGGCACCCTTCTTTGTATGGACAACCTCATTGAGGAAGATCCTGAGCATGAATAACCTACAGAAACAGTGGACTATTTTAATTGACTGGTGTTCTATGTGCATGACAAGCGGCAAATGGTGCATCCCTTGCATCTTCAATGTGAGGTTGCAAGGGCCTATATGGTCTCTGTAGAAACACATGGGATCAAAATCTTGGTTTATTCGTTGTGTACCATCATATATATACACTACATACAATTGACATTTATACCCTTATAGGTTACACTAATTACAACCATATCCTCTAACACTCCCCCTCAAGTTGGGGCATATATATCATATAGACCCAACTTGCAACAATAAGCTTTAAACAACTACAACACAATGACTTAGTGAACATATATGCGAGTTGATCAGCAGACTTCACAAAAGGTATAGAAATGTCACCACTTAGTATCTTATCGTGAATGAAGTGCCAGTCAATCTCTATGTGTTTAGTCCTCTCATGGAACACAGGATTAGAGGCAATATGCACTACAGCTTGATTATCACAAAATAGTTGAAGAGGAACAGGAGCTGGAAACCCAATCTCTTGGAGGAAGTGTTGCAGCCATGTCAGTTCACTAGTACTATGAGTCATGCCCTGTATTCGGCTTCTGCACTAGACCGAGCTACTACTGCTTGTTTCTTACTCTTCCATATAACCAAATCACCTCCCACAAAGGTATAATATCCAATAATAGATCTTCTATCTGAAGGAGATTTGCCCAATCAACATATGAAAATGCTTCAACTCTGTGATGTCCATTTGGTCGATACAACAGTCCAAGGCCAAGGGCTCGCTTAAGATAATTTAATTTCCCAAAAAAGTCTTTGATACCTCCCTGGATCTCCGAATAAATCCCCTTCCTCTTTCAAAAATGCACAATTTGGGTCCATAGGAGTGTCAATAGGTCGTGCACCTACATGTCAGTTTCTTCCAGAAGGTCAAGTACATATTTCCTCTGAGATAGGTTGATACCCTTTTCAAATCTACTGACTTCAATTTCAAGGAAATATCTAAGCTTGCCCAAGTCTTTTGTCTGAAACTCATCGTGTAAAAACTATTTTAGTCTAGCAATTCCAGCAGAGTCACTCCCAGTAATTACAATGCCATCCACATTTTTTTTATCAGTAAAAGATAGATATTATATATATGAATGAAATAGGAAGTATACATAAGAATTCCTAATTACATTCTACGAACGATAAAATAAAGACAAGAATTCCTGAACATTATCCCCATGTAAAACAATAGTGGAGAACCAACACATTAGAGTGTGAAGAAAAAAAAATTTCAACTCAGTCATTGTGCATTCCTTATCTTCAAAGCAGCGCACATTTCTTTCCGTCCAAATGCACCACATAATACACAACGGAATCATCTTCCACACTGCTGCCACTTGTTGGCAGCCTTGCATCTTTGACCAACAACCCAACAAATCCACCACTTTCATAGGCATAACCCAAGCAACATCAACCCTTAGAAAGATCTCATCCCACAACAACCTTGTTACCTCACAGTGTAGTATGAGATGGTCCACAGATTCTCCATACTTCTTGCTCATGTAGCACCAATCCAACACTACATATCCTCTCTTTCTCAAATTGTCCGTGGTCAATATCTTCCCAAGAGCAGCACTCCAAACAAAAAAGCTACTTTAGAAGGCACACGAGACCTCCAAATATTCTTCTAGGGGAACGGCGTAATATCAAGTTGTGTTGTCAGAATGCCATAATACGCCTTAACTATACATATCTTGTGGTTATTAGACCTCCACTTCAAACTATCTCCCTGTGCCGTAGGAATCTCCGTGGAATATAATAAGCTGAAGAATTTTGAGACAATAAGTAATTCCCAATCATGGAAATCCCTATTAAAAAGAATATTCCACTGGTGCGCACCATGAGAAAATAAACACACGTCCGTCACTGAAGCCTCCCTATTCCCTGCAATACGGTATAAGGCCGGAAAAGCCCTTTCCAATGCGTGGTCTCCACACCACGTCCCACCAAAATCTGATTCGAATGCCCTCTCCAACTAAAAAGCGAATTTGATTTGCAAAACATAGCCATCCCTTCCTTATATACTTCCATAAACCCATACCATAACCCCATCTCACTTCTTTAGAGCACCAACCACTCCAAGCGACACCATATCTAGTGTCAATAATATCCTTCAACAATGAACCCCCCTTCAAATGATATCTCCAAAGCCATTTTCCCAATAACGCTTTATTAAAAGTTCTCAAGTTACACACTACCAACCCCTCGTTCACAACTGAGGCACATACAGTGTTCCATCTAACCAAATGGAATTTCTTCTCCTCCCCCATGCCTCCCCATAAGAACACCCTAAGGAGTTTCTCCATTCTGTTCACCACCCCTACAGGCATAGGAAACAAAGATAAAAAATAAGTTGGGAGGTTAGTGAGAGTACTCTTGATAAGAGTGAGGCAGCCCCCTTTTGATAAATACAGTCGTTTCTAGCCAGCCAACCTTTTCTCTATCTTCTCCACTACCCCATCCCATAAAGCTCTATTCTTAAAGGCTGCTTCCAGCGTAAAGCCCAAATATTTCATTGGGAAAGAGGACACCTTACAATCCAAAAAACTTGCTAAGATGAGAATATTAGAGACCGTACCCACAGGAACCATCTCAAACTTGCACAGATTCACCTTTAGTCCTGACACTGCTTCAAAGCAAAGTAACAATGCTTGTAAAGTTTGGATCTAGCTACTATTTGCTTCACAAAAAACTAAAGTATCATCTACAAAAAAAAGGTGTGAAATGATAATAGGACCACCAGAACCATTGCCCACCTGAAAGCCCAATAAGAAACCTCCCCCAACAACAGCCTGCACTATCCTACTTAAAGCCTCCATAACTATAACAAATAAAAGAGGACTTAAAGGATCTCTCTGCCGCAATCCCCGCAAACTATCAAAAAAACCAACAGTTGTGCCATTAATCAGGACTAAGAACCGGGCAATTGAAATACAATGACGCAACCGTGCAATCCACCTCTCCCCAAAACCACATCTCTCTAGCAAGTATAAGAGAAATTCCCAATTCACATGATCATATGCCTTCTCCATGTCAAGCTTGCACAAAACACTTGAACCTCCCTCTCGTACTCTGTAATCCAAGCACTCATTTGCAATGAGTACTGAATCAAGAATTTGTCTCCCACAAATAAATGCATTCTAGGACTTGGAGATAATATGTTCCAACACTGGGCTAAGCCCGTTAGCAAGGTGCCATCCACATATACAACCAACAAAATGAGACCAGTATCATTATGTAAGTGAAATACCGAGTGGTTTGTTTGGCATCTATGAAGACCAAATGCCAATACAACATCAGAGAACCTCTCAAACCTTGCTCGAGGAGATTGTTTCAAACCATATAATGTCTTCTTTAACTTGCATACAGTACCTGTATACTCCCCTTGAGCAACAAGCCCAGGTGGTTGCTCCATATAAACTTCCTCATGCAAGTCACTATGGAGAAATGCATTTTTAACATCCAGCTGAAATAAAGATCAATCTAAATTAGCAGCAAGAGAGATCAACACTCAAACAGAAGAGATTTTGGCAACTGGGGAGAAGGTCTCCTCGTAATCAATGCCATAGGTTTGAGTCTAGGCCTTTGCAACCAAGCTGGCTTTCAGACGTTCCACAGAATCATCAAGATGAAATTTGATTGTATATACCCATTTACAGCCAACGGCTTTACCAGGTGGTAGTGGAACAAGATCCCATGTCCCATTATGGTGAAGGGCATCCATTTCATTTTTCATAGCCATCCTCCATCCCGAATCAGATAAAGCATCCTGAAGTGTCTTAGGAACAAAAAGTTTCGAAAGTTGAGATGTAAAACATGTGAATGGTGGAGATGATGGAGATAAGGCATGATATGAAACGAATTGGCTAATTGGATGTTGAGTAACACAAGAACGCTTACCTTTGCGAAGAGCAATAGGTGGAGAGTCTAAAGCACTAGACAACTTAGGATCTGAAAACGGAGACACGGTTGGTGGGGGCATGGGAGCTAGTGGCCGCAAGCGACGCGAGTGAACCTGTAAAGGAACTGGGGAAGGGACTGAGGAAGGTTGGATGATGTTGGGTAAGTATGAAGGAGATAGTGTAAGAGTAGGTAATGGTAGAGGATCACGCTCAACACTTTAAGATGTGTTTGAAAAATAGGATATGGACTCAAAAGAAAGTAACATCAATACTAGTGAAGTAGCGTCTAAGAACAGGACTATAGCAGCGATATCCTTTTTGTGTCTGAGAATAACCAACGAAGAGACACTTGGTAGAACGGGGATCAAGTTTATTAAAGTCTGGGCCAAGGTTATGAACATAGAAAACACACCCAAAAATTTTTGGGTGGAAGAGAAAATGGCGAAGATGAAGGAAACAAGATGGAGAAGGGAGAGGAACCGTCAATAACTAATGAAGGCATAAGGTTAATAAGATGACAAGCAGTAAGAACACCATCACTCCAAAAACATTTAGGAACATGCATGTGTAGCAAAAGTGCTTGGGTTACATATAACAAATGACGATTTTTTCGTTCAGCCACCCCATTCTGTTGGGGTGTATATAAACAAGATGTTTGCTGAATAATTCCTTTATTACTTAAGCAAGTAGCAAAGGCACTAGATTGATATTCTCTAGCATTATCAGAACACAAAACTTTAACTTTTTTTGTTAAATTTAGTTTTAATTTCTTTCAAGAACACTTTGAAGATGGAAAGAAGTTCAGATCTTGCCTTCATCAAAAACAACCATGTCACACGAGTAGTCATCAACAAATGTACCAAAATACTGAAACTTGTTTGATTCAATGTTGATTGGTCCCCATATATTAGAGTGAACCAATTCGAAAGGACTCCATGCTCGTTTATCAATTTGAGGTACATAAGGCACACGATGATGTTTACTAAGTTGACATGCTTCACAAGAGAAAGGAGACATATTTCCCAAATTCCTAACTTGACACTTCAAAAGAGAAAGTGGGACGTGACCAAAGCGACAATGCCAGTCATAAGCAGAATAATACTCTTCTAGGCCCAAAGTACCTTATTCCAACCCAAAGAACTGCTTACATAGCTCATAAATATGGGTTGTGTTCCTAACACCCGAATACTTATGCTTGAGATGGTTCCACACCTCTTTGGCAGTGTCAAAATGGATCAAACTAGAGCAAATATTAGGCTCAATACTGGTCAACATCAAGGACAAGATTTGAGCATCCTCTTGCTCCCATTGAGCAAATGTAGGTTTATCTGAGTCAAGTTTTGGATCAACCACGTGGCGAGAAAGTCCCTTGCCTTTCATAAATATTGTTACAAATTTTGACCATAGTGTATAGTTCTTTCCATCCAATTTCACGGAAGTCATAGGTAAATTAAAGGTTGGTGCAAGCAACTGAGACTCAGATTTGGTTGTCATAGGCGCAGAAAAATATCACAATTCCACTTGGAGATAGAAAAACCGAGGAATATGATCTAAACTAGAAACCCAAATCATGTACCCAAAAAATCAACCTGAATAACCAAAGTTTGGCTCTATATCGGAATAAATAGGTCTGTATCGGTCGAAGCAAGCACGTACCGGTCTGTATCGGTCGAAATCGACCCGTATTGAGTCTGTATCAGTATCGGCCTGTTGCTATCCTTAAGGAAACCGAATAGGTTATCCTAACCAAGAATAAGGATTAGATTATCCTCGTTACCAAACAAGTGCTATTCCGGATAGGAATACACTCTTACTCCAAGTTTTAGTTATTCACACTCAAGGATAGGATAGCTTATACCGGCAACTAAACACTCCGGAGCTTCAACTGTTTTCCGGCAACGAAGACCCTTTCTGGCGGCTAATGTCAACGGAAAACTTACCGACACTCACAGAAACTGACGGCTAGCTCACCCCTTGTGCCCAATACCGGAGATGACACCGGGAACTCACCGAAAACCACTTCAAATACCTACAGGCCGCCGACGACGAAGAGAAAACACCATTGTGATGAGCGGAAGAAGACAGCGGACTCAGATCCGGCAGTTGCAAACACTAGTGGGCTTAGTGAACTCAGATCCGACCACAAAAGTCAGATACTACACAGAAAAACAATCTGATGAGTTCAGACAATAGTGAACTCAATTTTGGCGTGAACCACCGTACACCATTGACTACCATCCGACAACAGGGATCTCTGATACCATGTAGAAACACATGGGATCAAAATCTTGGCTTATTCATTGTGATACCATCATATATATACACTACATACAATTGACATTTATACCCTCATAGGTTACACGAATTACAACCATGTCCTATAACAGTCTCTTTAATGACTAAAGGAATCTATATGCTCTCCCACAAATGACAGAAGTTTTGAAGCTAAGGAACATTCATTAGAGGATCTTAGAATCCTTTTCTTCAATACATCGTTTCTTTGGAAAATGGCTATAGATTTCAATGGGCTCAATGTTCATGATTTTCTTGCATCTATTTCTTCTTAACTAGGTTTGTTCTCTCATATGCACCCTCTGTAGATTTCCATTAATAAATTTTTACTTTAAACAAGAGATCCCCCAACATATACTTTAAACAATTCAGGAGCTAAATTTCTATAGATTTCAATGGGCTCAATGAACTGTTGGGCGCAATACAGGTTTTCCATAAAATAGCAATGAAAGTAGCTGAGGAGCATATACTTTAAATAAGAGATCCCCCAACAGTTCCACAGAGCTCTGTCGAATACGCCAATTATCATTGAAAATACCATCTTCAACAGCTGGCAGGAGTAGAGGTAAGGACCTGAGAATAAAAAATAAAAAAAATTACAAGAATATGAAGAGAAATTTGTAAAATGAAAATAAATCATCATTTTTTTTTTTTATAAGTAAAAAAATAAATCATCATTGTAACATTCAGAAATAATAGCAGATTTCCCAAGCCACAGCAGACTTACATACAGGACATCCCAACTTAATCCCCGGTGACTAAAAAGTTCACAAATAGCTTAGACATACAACTTAGAAAACATCCCCGAGTCTTTCAAGGTTTCAATACCATTCCATATAATTTTTAAAAATGCAATATCCTAGAATGTTCATTGTTAAGTCCCTTCCTGCTCATTTAGTAAATTTTCTCTCACGATTAAAACAACAATGTGCAAAATGCCTAGAACATATTCTTAATTATGAAAACCAAAACAAGAAAGGGAGGGAGGAAATCAGGTGTTGCATAAAAATCCTTACGTGGTCGCATAATGCTCAACCAGGACATGCCCAGCACCTAGTGCTGCATCTCGTACAGATTCATTCTCATCGGCAAGACCTTTAAAAGTATAGACAGATATGGTGTTCAGGAATAGAACCAATAAACCTCACAAGATGGTACAACAAGAAATTCTAAAATGACATCATACTTACCATCTAATATAGCAGGCAGAACCTGTTGCAAATAGTTCTGGAATTGGATGCCCAATGACCTTGGCAAATACTGTAATAAATTTCCATCAGGCAACAATTACGGAGAGCCAAGGAAACAAACGCTGATGGTAATGATGAGGAATCATACAAATGATGCATTTACCTTGAAAAGTGTTAAATATCCATCACGTACAGATGCTCTCTGATGAGAACAATTTCGAATAATATCGGGAAGGACATGCTCGAAGTACGTTGTCCCGAGTGCAGCTAAGACCTGGAGGAGTGAAACGTAAAAATTTTATTACTAAATAATTATAGCACGAGAAAAGAGCGAATTGTGTGGCACTTCCAAAAGGGAGCACCATCTCTATTCAATAAATATCAGAGACCAGTACTCTTAAGAGATACTTCATACTTCTCATGCTCATTTTATACATATTCAGTACTTTCTTGATACAATTGACCAGCATAAAATATAACATGAACATAAGGATACGACCATTTTCAATATAGATAAGAAACATAATAACATAATGAATGCAATGAATGAATTCTAATAAAGTCATAGGTTTTTTACATGTCCCTTCTCTTTTAATTCACAACTAAGGCTTTTAAGTCTCTGTGTTTCATCTCATCAATTTTTGACCGGGCCTCGTTAAGTTAAGCAAAATTATATATGTAAATGGGTTTTTTCAGCTCTCCTCTTTTTTATCTCCTTACACATGCGAAAAATAGTTTCTTTTGTTCTATCAATGATGGTGAAACATTAACAATCATAGTAGCACTAATGGGGTTCACAAGAGAGCTTGTGATTGAATCAAAGTTGTTTGTGCTCATTAAGGAAGGAGGTATGCTACGTATCACGGAGAGAGGGTGGAAGAGTGAGCATGAACTACTACTGGAAGTTTCCATGGTGCAATGGCTTGGGACAGCACTGGAGGACTGTATGGTAGGGGTTAAGGAGTTGTTCTACACGACGATGAGGGAGGGACACCGCAGCTTTATAGCACAGCGATGCTCAAACAGCCATGGTCGATATATGGCGGTAGTCGAATACAGTGAGGGAGGGAGGCGATGCTTCATTTTTATTCCTGAAGGAGAGGGTTTGGAGAAGACTGAAGGAGGCACTGCGAGAGTATAATCAGGAAAGAAATGCTGAAGGGACTCGCGGTGAACCAAAGTGAAGGCCAATGGTGGAAGAGCTTCAACCGTACTCAAGGTCCTATAGGGAGGTGCCTATGCCGTCGGCGGTCCAACGTGAAACGCGAGTAGGGCACGGTGGGGGAAAGCCTACAACTGGGTACTTTGCTGGAAATATGCATCAAGCCACTCACCTTGCCAGAAGGAAGGAGGATCACGTACAAAATATGTTGGTGGAGATGCAAGCTCAGTTGTGGAAGTTGCAAGAGGAGGTAAAAAAATTCTGAATTGTGTTGAGGGGAATAAGGGAACTTGTAGAGACCGGGAGAGAAAAGGGGCTGAAGGAGCTAAGATGGGCTTTGGGGATCGGAGGCCTAGGGCTAGACCAAGTCAAAGGAATGAGACTCAATGGGTTGGGCCAGAAGATGGGGGGCCTTGGGGAGAAATCAAGTGGGCCAATTGGTTGGGCCCAAGCCATGGGGCAGTATGTTGGGAGAGCCCAACCTGTGTGGAGAGAGCGTAAGGTGGCTCCAACTAACAACGGAAGCCGACCCCCTCCACCGAAAAACATGTCGATACGCAGGCGAACGGGGAATTAGTCGACAGGGACACAGCAGATGCCGGCGACGGTGTTGGAGCTGCCGATAGATGGCCAGCACATGCCATGTGTTCAGAAGACGACGACAGAGACTCCAGTGAACATTCCTCCACCTCAGTGCGCCGCGTCACCCTCGAGAGGTGGCTAGAAAGTGCCGATGGGATGTGGGGGTGATGGGCTTACTCTAGCAACCACTATTTCTGAGCTTCTCAAGGATTCTGAGAGGGATGTAAGGTAAGGGTCGTGTATAGATGAGTCTAGCAGTGAAGATTTAACTCCATATGAAGAAGAAAACAACCAGAGACTCATCTAGATGCTAAGTGGGTATGTTGGGGAGGGTGGAAATCATTTCAGGGATGAGACTCAGGTTTTGCCGAGGGAATTCAGAGTGGACATAAGGCACTGCCCAAAGCAGCCTTCTTCGTGTGGACAGCTTCATTGGGTAAGATCCTCACAACCGACAATTTGAGGAAGCGGAGGGTGATCATCGTAGATTGGTGTTGTATGTGTAGGAAATGGGTGAGTCAGTGGACCATCTCCTTTTACATTGTGAGATAGCTAGGGTGTTATGGAATGAAGTGTTTAGTAGACTAGACTTGGCTTGGGTTATGCCCGAGACAGTGGTGGCAATTCTGGTCAGCTGGACAAATCTAAGAGGCATTCAACAGATTAAAGTTGTGTGGAAAATGGTCCACATATGCATCATGTGGTGTTTGTGGTAGGGCGCAATGACCGGACTTTTGAAGACAATGAGCGCAATGGCATGGATCTACATGATTTTCTTGACTCTATCGCGCCTACTTAGATAGGGCATACTTTCTGTATTTGTGGCTAAGCCTATTTGTTGATTAATAATACTTATTTACTTATCAAAAAAAAGTTTAGCAAAATTCCTTTTCAACTTTGCACTTCTCACTCCTACTCCTAGACATCAAATAATGTCCTCTTTTATTCCAAGAAAGAAAAAAAAACAAACAAACAAACTTGGCATTCAAACACATCAATGCAATAAGTACTAGATGATCTAGAGTTGATAATATGTTGTTCACTAGGATTTTTTTTTTTGTAAGTAAAAAAAATAAAAACCCCAGAGCTATTCATTAGAATTCCAGAGCTACAGGTATGACTATTGAATACTTTCACAATATAACCAAAAATATGACAACAATACAGAAGGTGGGAGTGTCTTTCCAAATATGTGTGTGTGGAGCTCCACTCACCCTGCCATTTCATTTCTATAGTTTAAAAAAAAAAAAAAAATGAGAAGAAAGTGTCATACCAACATAGCTGTATGGTACCATGCAGTTCTGTATCGGATGGTAATGGGTAGAACCAAATTCCAACAGACCACTGAGATATACAAAAACTATTTGTACATCTCAACAAGAATATGATATGTAAATGATATCTTAATTTATCTCCAAACATGCAATTCTGATCATGCTCATATTTCACATAGACCATGTTTCCCAACTTAACCCTAATAGAAGGAATAATCATTCAGATTCCTTAACTGTTGGTAGCAAGATTTCTTCTGATCAAGCAGACATTCAACAACATATTGTGGAGTTTTAAAAGTTCTATAGCCAGCAGTTACGTTGGAGGCTGAAGTTGGATGATCTCTTTTTTTAATTCATTGAAGGAATGGAAACAAGTACATAGAAGCATTCTTGGGAGGAATCAGAGGTACTTGAAGTCTTGAAAGCTATTAATGGAGATAATGCCCTGGGCCAGGAAGGGTTTTGTTTAGCATTTTTCAGGATTGCTGGAAGGAATTAAAGGAGTGCATTATGAATGATTTTAATGTATTCATGCTAAAGGCATGTTCAAAAGAAGTTTGAATGTAATCTTCATAGCACCCAGTACTCAAAAAACAGGGATAGTTGATATCAAGGGGTTTCGTTCAATTAGCCTTGTCAATGGGTCATACAGGATAATTGCTAAGTTCTTTCAAATCAGTTAAGTAGAGTTTTTGAGAAGATTATTTCAAAGCCACAAAATGTGTTTGTTAGAGATATTAAGATTTTAGGCTCAATGCCTATTGCCTAAGAATGTTTAGATAATAGGCTCAATTCAGGTAAGCCAAGAGTACTTTGCAAATTAGATAATGAGAACGCCAACAATCATTTTAAATAGGAATTTCTTAAATATCTTGATAGGGCAATGTGGCTTTGGAGAAAAATGGTAAACATCGGTAGGGTGATCCATTTTCCAAGCAAATTAGAAAAATGTTTGGATACTAGTCGTTGTTGTCATGGATTCTCCAAGCAAAATGTTATCAGCAACCATTGATTGAGGGTTTTTTTGTCTGACATTTTTGTCAAGGCTGGTGACCTTGGTCTACTAAACATTTCTCACCTACTGTTTACAAATGATACCTTAATATTTTGCTGGACTAACTCAAGCCACCTTTGCTGCTTGAGGCCCTTTTTTACGCTTTGAAGTTGTTTTTGGATTGAAAATGAATGTGGCCAAGTCAGAGATTGTTCATATAGGTAATGTTTCTAATGTGGATGGTCTGGCTAGTACATTGCGGGTGAAAGGTATGAAATATCTTGCCCCCTTCCCTTGAGTACCACTTTCAAGGACAAGTTTAGCGAGAAGATTGAGAACCATTATGCTGGATGGAAGATAATGTACTTGTCTGCAAGGAGTATGATCACCCCCATCAAGAGCACTATTTCCTATTTGCTTACATATTTCTTGTATTTGTTCCCCCTTCCCACTAATGTGGCCAATCAAATAAAGAAGTTACAATAAGACATTTTATGAAGCAGACCAGTTGAAGAGTTCAAGTTTAACCAAGTAAAATGGGCAAAGGTGGCTCTCCAGTTTCTTAGGGAGGTTTAGGAGTTCAATACTTTCTTTTTTATAGGGAAACGGGATTTTATTGATAATGGCAGGAGTTCAAAACTTGCTTTTTTTCAATTAGGTCCTTTTAGGGCAGTGGCTTTGGCATTACCAACATTAA